>PVKV010005156.1:0-118886 GCA_004027835.1 Alouatta palliata
TGTTGCCCAGGCTGGAGTGCAATGGCGCGATCTCGGCTCACCGCAACCTCCGCCTCCTGGGTTCAAGCAATTCTCCTGCCTCAGCCTCCTGAGTAGCTGGGACTACAGGCACGTGCCACCATGCCCAGCTAATTTTTGTATTTTTAGTAGAGACGGGGTTTCACCACGTTGACCAGGGTGGTCTCGATCTCTTGACCTTGTGATCCACCCGCCTCGGCCTCCCAAAGTGCTGGGATTACAGGCGTGAGCCACTGCGCCCGGCCGTCTAATGGTGGGTTGTGCCCTTCCTCACTGGGCTGGATCATTCAGCATTCATCTCAGACTGCGGCACTAGCTGTGCAACCCACTAGAGTCAGAGCTTCAGCCCTCTGGGGTTTGTGGGGGAGGGTAGGGACCCACCTAGCCACACCAGGCGGTCTCCCCCTTTCAGTTTCCTCTCTCTCCGGTCATGGGGTAGGGACCCTACCCAGCTGTTCTCACTTACAGCTCCCTCTCTCTCTGGGTGGAGGGAAGGGGCAATAGCTCAGTCCGCAGGCTCTCATTCAACTCCGCACTTGTAATTCCCAGCGCTTGACTGGCGAAGATCCCCTGTTCTGTGTATTGCTGAGGCTTTGGGGGAATTGCTGTATCTGGACCAGAGTGCCAGAGGGGAGCCTCTGACCCACCAGTCAGATGCACTTTCTGGGTGAAGCAGCACCCCTCCCCGCCTCCGTCTGCCCTGAGTGGGCTTTGCTCACCATCAGACCAAACCCGTTGAAATGCACCTGGTACCTCAGTTGGAGCTAGGAGATCTCCGAATTTCTGCGTCTCTCTCGCTAGGTGTTGTGCACTGGAGTTGTGTCTAATTGGCCATGTTGGATCTTTCCCAGAATTTTCTTAATAAGACTAATTTTTCACAAACATTCTTCAAGTTGCTTAAACCATCAGTTTTTTTTCTATCTTTCTTTTAACCTAAGACAATCTTTAAACCTACGAACCCCGAAAATCTGAGACAGGTCTGAGTTAATTTAGAAACTTTATTTAGCCAAGGTTGAGGATGTGTGCCCATGACAGCCTCAGGGGGTCCTGATGACATGTACCCAAGGTGGTCAGGGCACAGCTGGGTTTTATACCTCTGGGAGACATGAGACATCAATCAATATATGTAAGATGTACTGTACATTGGTTACCTCTGGAAAGATGGGACACATCAAGCAGGGAGGGGGCTTCCAGGTCACAGGTAGGTGATTCTTTTGAGTTTCTGATAAGCCTTTCCAAAGGAGGCAATTAGATACGCATTTATCTCCAAGAGCAGTTTTTGTTTTTGCTTTTATTATACTTTAAGTTCTAGGGTACATGCACAGAACATGCAGGTTTGTTACATAGGTATACATGTGCCATGGTAGTTTGCTGTACCAGTCAAGAAAAAAACAACCCCATCAAAAAGCAGGCAAAGGATATGAACAGATACCCCTCAAAAGAAGACATTTATTCAGCCAACAAACATATGAAAAAAAGCCTCATCATCACTAGTCATTAGAAAAATGCAAATCAAAACCACATTGAGATACCATCTCATGCCAGTTAGAATGGCAAACATTTAAAAAACAGGAATGACTTTGATTAAAGTCATTTAATTAAAGATTTGTCCTGAGCAGTTCCCAGCTTGACTTTTCCCTTTAGCTTAGTGATTTTTGGGCCTCAAGATTTCCGAGATGTATTTTCCCTTCACAAGCCCTTTAAAATAGACAAAATTACTTTTAAAAAAATTCCCATACCTTTTTACCAAAAACATAATTTTTAGCATAAGCAATTATAATTATGTATCAGGTGCAGAGTTTAGAACATCGGACAGAACTGCAGATAATGTCTAACTCTTTCTAGCATAGCTAGGGCTCATGGCTCACACCTTATGTCCTCCCCAGACCTCACCTAGAATCTATTACCTTTTTTTTCTGTTTGAGACAGAGTCTCACTCTGTCACTCAGTCTGGAGTCCAGTGGCATGACCTCGGTTCACTGCATATTTTGCCTCCCAGATTCAAGTGATTCTTGTGCCTCAGCCTCCTGAGTAGCTGGTATTTCAGGGTATGCCACCACAGCTGGCTAATTTTTATATTTTTAGTAGAAACACACAGGGTTTCACCATGTTGGCCAGGCTGGTCTCAAACTCCTGGCCTCAAGTGATCCTCCCACCTCAGCCTCCCAAAGTGCTAGGATTACAGACATGAGATACCACACCTGGCTGAATCTGTTACTTTTAATGGCAAAAACTGCAATTACTTTCACACCAACCTAATAATAGCTCCAAAGCCAGCAAGTCAAATTATTATCAAAAATCATAGAAGCAGTTTATGACTTCAAAGCCATCTAGTAAAGACAGTATCTGAGCTATCTAATGTAAATCCAATGCTTAAATTTTGAAGTTGTTGTTTTTGTTTTGTTTTTTTAAAAAATATATATAGTTTATTGTGTTTTAGGTTTTGGGGTACATGTGAAGAACATGCAAGATTGTTGCATAGGTATCTACATGGCAATGTGGTTTGCTGCCTTCCTCCCCATCACCTATATCTGGCATTTCTCCCCATGTTATCCCTCCCCAAGTCCCCACCCCCACTGTCCCTCCCCTAGTTCCCCCCCCAACACAGACCCCAGTGTGTGATACTTCTCTCTCTGTGTCCATGTGTTCTCATTGTTCAACACCTACCTATGAGTGAGAACATGCGGTGTTTGATTTTCTGTTCTTGTGTCAGTTTGCTGAGAATGACACTTTCTAGATTCATACATGTCCCTACAAAGGACAGGAACTCATCGTTTTTTATGGCTGCATAGTATTCCACAGTGTATATGTGCCACATTTTCCCTGTCCAGTCTATCATCGATGGGCATTTGGGTTGGTTCCAAGTCTTTTCTATTGTAAACAGTACTGCAAGGAACATTTGTGTGCATGTGTCCTTATAATAGAACGATTTTTAATCCTTTGGATATATACCCAGTAATGAGATTGCTAAAACGGAATTTCTATTTCCAGGTCCTTGAGGAATTGCCACATTGTCTTCCACAATGGTTGAACTAATTTGCACTCCCACCAACAGTGTAAAAGTGTTCCTATTTCTCCAAATGCTGTTTTTATTTTATCCATAATCTTTAAAATATTATTAATAGTAAAAGATTATTAAAGTCACATGAACTAAAAGGCATTAAAGTTTTCGATCAAGCATGGTGGCTCACACCTGTAATCCCAGCACTTTGGGAGGCTGAGGCGGGTGGATCACGAGTTCAAGGAGTTCAAGACCAGCCTGGCCAACAGAGTGAAACCCTGTCTCTACTAAAAATACAAAAATTATCTGGGTGTGGTGGTATGCACCTGTAGTCCCAGCTACTCGGGAGGCTGAGGCAGGAGAATCAGAGGTTGCAGTGAGCCGATATCACACCACTTCACTCGGGCTTGGTGACAGAGCAAGGCTCTGTCTAAAAAAAAAAACCACTTTTTTTGACAAAGTATATTATTTAAGCACACATTTTTCTTTAAGCCAATTAATTAGAGCTTTTTTGTATAAATATCACACACAGCACATATAAATACACAGACAGAAGCTGCTCTGTTACAGTTATAAATTTTTCATTTGCCAGTTTCTGTTTCTCTTGACTATTTCAGACCATTAGTCTTTGAATTACCTGTTTCCTGCCTAAATAATTGTCAGCTAAGCAACTGACATTTCTAAAGGAACAACTCAGGTTAAAGAAGATAGAAGATTTTCATATTTTACTCAAACCAAGGGAAAATGGTGTGAGCAAAAGTTCAATCAAGATGGCCAGGAAACATGCCAGGTGCAGTGGCTCACGCCTGTAATCCCAGCACTTTGGGAGGCGAAGGAGTGCAGATTGCTTGAGGTCAGGAGTTCAAGACCAGCCTGGCCAACTTGGTGAAACCCCGTTTCTACTAAAAATTACAAAAATTAGCTGGGCGTGGTAGCACACACCTGTAATCACAGCTAGTCAGGAGACTGAGAATAAAAGGAAAGGAAGATAAAGATTTGCCTAAAGGAGAAGAGTTGGGTAAGAGATGGAAGAGAGGGTGGAGGTTAAGGGAGCACATGTACGTAGTGTGTTCACCAGTGAGATTCCTGAAATAGGACCAAGATTTGTGTTCAGATAGTGGACAAGGTGAATAGCATGTGCACTCAATCCCCTTGCAGAGGGAAACAGGAGATAGTAAGAAAGAAAATGAGGTCATGTGCAGTGGCTCACACCTGTAAGCCCAGCACTTTGGGAGGCCAAGGTGGGAGGGTCACTTGAGCCCAGGAGTTTGAGACCAGCCTGGGCAACATAGCGAGACCTCATCTCTACAAATAATTTAAAACAAATAGCTAGACATGGTGGTATGTGCCTGTAGTCCCAACTACTGTGGAAGTTGAGGCAGGAGAATCACTTGAGCCCAGGAAGTCAAGACTGCAGTAAGCTCTGATCGTGCCACTGCACTCCAGCCTGGGCGACAGTGAGACCCAGTATCAAAAAAAGAGAGAGAGAGAATAAGTCAGACTATCTCAAGGCAGCCACTAGGAGGTGCTTCAGGAATAACATAGCTTGGGTGCTTGGGTGTGGTCTGGAGTTTTGTTGGGATCCAAGGGAAATTCATCATCAGGGTCAGCCAGATGCCTGCCGTATCACATCTCCACTCTCGCCTGGTACACTTTCTTGTCTCATTTAAATGGTTCAGACCATGCCCATTTTGTGTCCAATTGTGGCCCTAATCAGCAAATTGATTAGGAGCCTCCAGCACTGAAGAACAGTCTTAAGATCAATTCTCATTATTAGTGTCCCAGGCATGCTTCTCAGTCTCTTTGTCTGGATCCAAGTCACTCAGGCTCTCAGCAGAAACTTGTTCCTTTGGTTAATGGTCTGTCTTCTCTGGCACCATTGATTTGAACCCCGGGTCACATACTAGCTGTGAGAATTCTGCCAAGGTCTTCATCTCCCTGATCCAGTTTGCCACAGCTTCATTAATGGTCTCTCTGCCTTCACTCTTGCCCTTTATTCCCCAAATATTCAGCCAGAGTGATCCTCTAAAAATGAAAACTAGGACTGAGCCTGGTGGCTTACACCTGTAATCCCAGCGCTTTGGGGAAGTACAGCTTCTTAGAGGAGACAATGCCTGAAAGATAAGAGGTAAGTTCTGGGTAGAGCACAAACTGCATGTGGTGTTCAGCTACACCAAAATCTGTGCCTCACAAGAATCCAAGCATCTCTCTGTATGTTGTAATGTCTAGGTAGGAGGCGCAGGACACAGCATGGCTGATAAGCCCATTGTAGAGGTATCTAACGGTGTGACTCCCTGCTTCTTATGGGAATTCATCCTCTCCCAGATACATCCATAAGATTTCTCGAAGAGCTTCCAAGTTCTTCTTTGACCTCAAGCCACAGCTGATTGGTTCTTGGATGGATACTTGACCCAAACCAGGCCAATCAGAAGTCAAGATTTATTATTATTATTATTATTATTTGGGGCCACAGAGAGCAATAAGTGGCTTCCATCTGGTTGGTATGACCATGATTCGAAAAAGTCAACACCAATGGCCAGCATGTTTTCTATCATGAGGAGTTACTCATCCATCATGAGAGATGTTAACACTTGGAAAGGGGCAGAAACAAGAGAAGAATGGTCCTGCTGCTGATGATTCATCAGGTCCAGCTGCCTTACAGCCCTTCCGGCAATGTTGCTGTTCAACCCTTACTTGAATTCTGTGTGCCAGTAAATCCCCTATTGGCCTAGGCAACTTGAGCTGGGTTTCTGTTACTTTCAACCAAAAAATAAATTCATGCTTCTTAGTTTCCAAAAACATTGAACAGTTAGTACCAATCTTGACTTCTCCTGTTCCTTTTAGATTTTGACTCTGTTCTGAAATATCTGCTCAGTACCAAGCAGGTGACAGACTGAGCTATAACTTGGATGAAGTGATTGAGACTTGCTCCAGGGCACTAAAATTTAGATTTTAATATTTATGGATTGAGAGAGCCTTGGGAAGTTTGGTGAAGCTCTCAAACTTAGCACAAAAAGGAAAGCTCTTTATGATGGTGTTGTCAGTCAAACATGAAGTGAAGGCTGTCACATCGTGCTGTCATTTGATGGAAACTGTGTCAAAAAAGTGACTCATTTTTTGTTTGTCCTAAGATTGAGTGCAGAATTGTTAGTATAACCAACGTTATATTAAGTACATCAAATGTAATATAAAACTTAGCTTTTCCAATTTTGTAACCCTCTCTTTTCTATCTTTTCTTATTTTTCCCCACTGTCTACAATGAAATGTTGATACCCTTTTAACGAAGATTCACTTTTAGTGAGCTGATCCTAATGTAAATTGTCTTTGGATAATAAGGACCTCCTATAGTTAAAATCAGCAGCTCCCAGATGGTTCATGAGGGGAATGTTTTGGGCTGCTTCCCTCGGATGACAAATGGAAAATTTGAACAGTGCTAATTCTCCTACCTTCATGGAGCTCTTGATCTAGTTAGAAGAATAAAACCCCTTCCAATCAACTCACTTCTATGGCCAGGGCTGGCAAAAAAAGGAGATATTCTCCCAGAACTTCCACTGTGTAATTTATCCCCTCTCTGCCCTCTCCCAAGGACCTCAGCCAGAAAGACATCATAGCTCCCAGAAGACACTCTTTATGGGAGGCATTTTTCCCCATAGATAGCTTTCTCTAGAGCAGGGGTTGGCAAACATTTTCTGTAAAATGACCAGGGGTATGATTTGGCTGTGTCCCCACCCAAATCTCATCTTGAATTGTAGTTCCCATAATCTCCATATGTCATGGAAGGGACTCAGTGGGAGGTAATTGAATCATGGGGGCAGTTACCTCTACGCTGTTCTCATGTTAGTGAGTTCTCATGAGATCTGATGGTTTTATAAGGGGCTTTTCCCCACCTTCACTCATTCTTCTCCTTCCTGCCACCATGTGAAGAAAGATGTGTTTGCTTCCCCTTCTGCCATGATTGTAAGTTTCCTGAGGCCTCCTCAGCCCTGTGGAACTGTGGGTCAATTAAACCTCTTTACTTTATAAGTTACCCAGTCTTGGGTATGTCTTTACAGTTGTGGGAGAATGGACTAATACAACCAGACAGTAAATAATTTAGACTTTGCATACCACATGGTATCTATTGCAACTACTCAGCTTTGCTGTTGTCATGAACATGCAGCCATCCATGGACAACACATACACATTGGCTGGTTGCCGATAAAACTTTATTTACAAAAACAAGTGATGGGCTGGATTTGGCCCTTGGGCTATAGTTTACCTAATCCTGTGCTAGGATATTTTGAGGATAAGGTGTGCTGGTTCTACACCTGTTTGCTCTCAGAGACTCCTACCCCTACCCCTTCCCCTGCTCACAGGGATGCTACCCCCACAGCCTGTGTTCCCCAGGTCCTGAGTCAGTGTGTGTCTGGCAGTGGTTGGCAGATCACGGACAGGAGAAAGAACAAAGCAAGGACATTGCTTTCTCTTGCACCCGAGGCTTGGGCAGCTTCTCCAGCAGTTTGTTTGTCTTCTCTGAGACTCCAGTCCCCATCGGACAAACCACCATGATACCAGCTTCTTCTAGAAGACACCAAGCCCTGGGGTCTGCCTCTACTACCTTCCTTTGACCTTCCAGCCCTACCGATGATGGTGGCTTCCTGCTTGACTTCCTCAGCTCTTCCCTCCTCTGCATCACCTATCCCCTGAGTATCTACATTCCCTTGGTTTTTAAATTCGAGTCTTTTTTTGTCTTGGTCCCTGGCTGATCCAGGAGGCAGCGATTATGCATTTGCTATCCAAAAGCAACAGCACTGAGAAACATAGCTGGCTGGGCCTGAGTGGATTTTAAAGATTATATCCTTTCCTGGCTGTATTGGAAGAAATCATGAGTTTAGCAGAGAAAGCTCTTTACTTTGAGAGTGAACCTTTCAGCAGCACTCAACCTGAGCTGATGGATGACCTGTGCATGGAAGGCTGCTTCTCTGCTCAGCTGCTATGGAAGGAGGCAGAAAGAAGGTAGAAAGATGAGAGGAGCCTGTGGCAAGGGCACGCTGTCCCTCGGTGATGGTGTGGGGCCCCACCACAGCCCAGTTCTGTGCAATGTGATAAATAAATAAATGAATAGGGCCAGGCACAGTGGCTCACAACTGTAATCTCAGAACTTTGAGAGGCTGAGGCAGGCAGATCATTTGAGGTCAGGAGTTCAAAACCACCTGACCAACATGGTGAAACCCCATTGCTACTAAAAAATACAAAACATTAGCCAGGCATGGTGGCGCACACCTGTAGTCCCAGATACTTGGAAGGCTGAGGCACAAGAATCACTTGAAGCTGGGAGGCAGAGGTTGCAGCGAGCAGAGATCGCATCATTGCACTCCAGCCTGGGCAACACAGCAAGACTCCATCTCAAAAATAAATAAATTAATTTAATTTAAATAACAACTATGATAATACTGTATGTCACAGACTATAATTAATAAGGTGAAAATAAATATACAGACAACTAAGTGGTTTGGATACTTATTTTGGTATTTCCAAACTTGCCTATTAAAATTACCAATTCCTGGGCTCCCACCTTAGTTTTATTCATTAAGAGATGAAGCTGAGAAACTGTGTTTGGATAAACAGCCAGGTGATGCCACTGTCCAGGTATCTGGGAGCAAACTGTGTCATCTTGTTTTACCACACATCTTACCTGTGATCTAGTAGATCCTCTTATTCTCATTTTATACATGGGAAAACTAAAGCACAGGGAGGCAAAGAAGGTACAAAGGGCCACAGAGCTAGAAAATGGCAGAGTCTGATTCAAATCCAAATCTGTTTGGCTCCAAAGACCAGAGTACATGTCCAGTTTATCAGCCATCTGACAAGCCATATTCCTTTCAGACTCCAGTCCTCACAATACCCCATGAGGCAGGTATTATTATCCTAGGGATAACTGTAAGTGGGCATGAGGAACTTTTTAGGAATGCTGAAAGACAATGTGGTGATTCCTCAAAGATCTAAAAACAGAAATACCATTTGATCCAGCAATCCCATTACTGGGTATAAACTCCAAGGAATATAAATAATTCTATTCTAAAGATACATGCACACATATGTTCACTGAAGCACTATTCACAATGGCAAAGACATGGAATCAATCCAAATGCCTGTCAATAATAGACTGGATAAAGAAAATTTAGTATATATACACCATGGAATACTATGCAGCCATAAAAAGGAAGGCTGTGGCCAGGCATGGTGGCTCACGCCTGTAATCCCAGCACTTTGGGAGGCCGAGGCAGGAGGATCATGTCTGGCCAACATGGCAAAACCCTGTCTCTACTAAAAATACAAAAATTAGCCAGGTGCAGTGGCTATACCTGTAATCCCAGCACTTTGGGAGGCCGAGGTGGGTGAATCATCTGGGGTTGGGAGTTCGAGGCTAGCCTAACCAACTTGGTGAAACCCCATCTCTACTAAAAATACAAAGTTAGCCAAGCGTGATGGCGCATGCCTGTAGTCCCAGCTACTCAGGAGGCTGAGGCAGGAGAATCACTTGAACCTCGGAGGTGGAGGTTGCAGTGAGCTGAGATCATGCCATCCATTGCATCCCAGCCTGTGCAACAAGAGCAAAGAAACTCCTTCTCAAAAAAAAAAAAAAAAAAAATTATCTGGGTGTGGTGGCATGTGCTTGTAATCTCAGCTATTCTGGAGGCTGAGGCAGGAGAATCACTTGAACCCAGGAGGCAGAGGTTGCAGTGAGCTGAGATCATGCCACTAAACTCCAGCCTGGGGTTGGAAGGAAGGCTCCGCTTCTAACTTCACTGGTTATTGGCAGGATTCAGTTCCTCAAAGGTCGTTGAACTCAGAACCTAAGTTCCTTCCTGGGTATGAATCAGAGGCCTCTCTCAATTCCTTGCCAAATGAGCCTCTCCATATGGCTGCGTGCTTCACTAAAGTGTGCCAGCCAAGAAGGCAATAGAGGGAGTTGTCTTGCAAGACAGAGGCACGATCTAACCACAGAAGTGACCTCTCCTCAATGTTGTCATATTCTGTTGGCTAGAAGCAAGTTACTCAGTGACAGGGGATTTCATAACAGCACGTATAACAGGAGGCGGGAATGACCAGGGGCCATGTTAGAGGCTACCTGCCACAGGGAGCAAGACAGTATGAAAGAAAAAAAAGCAAATCATATTATATATTGTAGTCTATACAAGGAAAAATGCACAGCAAGGAATAAAGACAGGGAATATGGCGACACAGTTCTGAATAAAGCAGTCAGTGAAGTCCTGGCTGAGAAAGTCGTATTTCAGCAAATGGTAGGAGGAGGTAATGGCATGAACTCAGCCAAAATCTGGAGACAGAGTCTTCCAGGCAGAGGAAATAGCAAGTGCAAAAGTCCCAGGTTAGGAGTAGGGTTGGAGCGATGAAGACAAGCAAGGAGGCTGGGCTGGAGTGACGGAAGGGTGATAAGATCGTGCAGGCCTTGGGGGCTCTGCAAGGACTCCATCCTTAAGTCTGGGTGAGACAGGATTTGGAATAGAGAAGTGAGCATCTGTCACAGGGTGAGGGGCAGGGGATCCCTCGAATTCTCCTGCTGCACCACACCTCCTGTTCTTGCTGGGCAGTACACCAGGAAAGGCTGGCTGAGGTCCAGACAACCAGCTGGGAGGGGGCAGACAGGAACACGTGCAGGGCGACACACTTCCAGAGGGTGCCTGGGTTGCCTTGGCAACAGGGGCTTCCAAAAAACTCCCCAGGGACTCCCTGGGCAGCAGCAGGCCTGGCTCATTTCTTGTAACCTAGCAGCATGAGGACATAAAGAAATCAATTTATTGGCGCAAATGGTCCTTTGGGCTCCTGCTCTTATTGTCCTTAGAATTCCATTCAGTATAGCTCTCAGTTGGAGTGCATTCATGAGCCTTGCTCTCGATGGGAATGAGCCTCTTGTGAAATGGACTGGGTGGTCTCCCCCACACTTCCTGGAGTAAAGAGCCAAGGTTCAATGGTCATGGCACTGGGTTCAAATCTCAGCTCCATCACCTACTAGCTGTGTGATCTCAGTCAAGTCAATTAACCTCTCTGAGCTCCGTGTTCCTCTCAGTCCAGTGCTGATGACAATTTAACAAAATGATGCATATCTTGTGCCCAGGGCCTCCTCCCCTGTGTGCCCCAGATCCTGACTCCCTCCCTCTACCCTCCCTTTGTCCTCAATCATCTCCCTCACCTCCTTCAAACTTTTGCTCAAATGTCCCTTTCTCAGTAAGGCTCTCACTGCACATTTCATTTTAAACTACAACATCTGGATATCCAAATGACTAAAAAAATGTGGAAAGGGGTGTAACTTCACTCATGGTTAGGGAAATGCAACTTAAAACCACAAAACACACTGCCCCTTTGCAACCCAGCTTCTCAGAGAAAGGAACCTAATGTATTTGTACTTTCTCCTTCTTTTTCAGTTCTCGTTCCCTGTGATTCTGCTGCAGTCTCTAAAACAGCTCTTCGTGAGAATTGCCAATAACCTCAAGTTTGCTAAATGCCATGAACACCCTGCAAATGGTATTCTGGTTAGCCTCTAAAAAAAGAGTTGTCCCTCAAAAATCCCACACTGGCTGGATCAACTACCTCCCCACAACCCCCATGATCAGGAAAGGCATGTCCTGGCTACATCCTAAATACCCCTGAGCACCCAGGGACTATGGAGGAAACTAAAGGGAGAAGAACCAAAAACCCTGCAAGGTAATTATGGGCAGGATATATACAAACAAATATATAAGGCAGCAAACCACATGGGGGAAATTCACTAGACAGCAGGAGGTATAAGTGTTCAGCAAAATTGCATAATGGCACCCTCAATCAAAGCCTTTGAGAGGCTCCATTATCCCAAGCCCTCCATCATCCCAAACGCTTCACAACGTGATGACCTGCTACATCGCCCACCGTATCCAGGCCTTGAGGTCAACACCAAGTGAAGGCAATAAGTCTTCCATTACAGAAAACTCACAGCTACGAAGAGAGAAGCTGCCACAATATTGTGAAAGAAAATGAGCCAAGTGAGATATTATATCCAATCTCTGTATCCATCTCTTTACTTGAAAGCCTTCTGCTCAGGGAGATAAAGATAAGAAAATGTGATAGGTGGATGGATAAATAGGTAGGTAGATAGGTAGGTAGGTAGGTAGGTAGACAGATGAGATACTTCAAAATTTAACAGGAATTCAAAAGAGTGGAGACTAAACAGTTGAAAAGGACCATTTTTTGGAGAGAAATAGCTGAGAATTGTCTAAATCCCTGAAAAACATGTCACGAAGAAAGTCCTGAACAGGATGAAAAAAATTAAATTCACACCCAGACATTTTTGAATGTGCTAAATACAGAAAAGATCTTGAAAGCAAACAGGAAAAAATTACAGACTACGTATCAAAATAGGATATAATGGAAGTTTTCATCAATCTTGGGAAAGGTAGGGTAGTACCAGGGGACAACCAGACTTGGAAATGTGAATACTTTCTCGGCTCTCTTTCTAACTCTCCCATTTCTGCTTCTCTGGGCCTGTTTGTAGCACACACTCTGCACTACCAATCACAAAAAGAGACTGGGGCTGTATCCCACTTCTCATTCCAAAAGAATCCCAGGGAAACATTCTGATTGGTCCAATGGGAGGTCATGTGCTAACACTTGGGCCAATCAACTATGGCTAGGAGGGTGAAACCTGAAATTGACAATCCCCGCAAGAACCCTCAGGTGGGAATGGAATGGGGAAGAATAGCAAACGCCGTTCAACAAAGGAAGGTTGGCAGGGACTGGAGGTGGGAGAAAAATGAAGCATTCCCAGAAGAAGGGAGGAATACTGGGCAGACAAAACAGCAAATACAGCCTGCACTACATTTTCTGATACTCTGAGAAAGGAGATGGGCCTATTTCTGAATTCACTTATAACCAATTTCCTCCATTCTCTGTTGTCAGCAAAATAGAGAGATTAAGGGTTTCGGTCAGGAGCAAGACTGCCTGAGTTTAGATCCCAACTCTTACTGTGTGACCTTGGACAAGTTACTTAACTTCTCTGTTCCACAGTTTCCCCAACTATCAAATAGGGATAGTCTATGACCTACTTCTGGGATTGTTTGAGGATTAAACGTGTTTATACAGGTACCAGTGTAAATGCTCAAACAGTCGCTGGAACGTGGTAAATGATCCAAAAATGTCAGGCATTATTATTTTAGAATAATCAGTATGACTTTAAGAAGAGAATATAGAACAGGATCGCTCAACTACGGCATCATTGACACTTAGGGCTGGGCCATTCTTTGTTTTAGGAGGTGTATTGTGCACTGTAGAGCATTAAGTGGCATCTCTGTCCTCTACCCATTAGATGCTGGTAGCACACCTACCCCAACTTGTGGCAACCAAAAATGTCTCCAGACATGGCCAAATGTCCTCTTGGGTGAAATCATTCCCAGCTGAGAACCACTGCTATACAAAGAATAATAGGAGGGAGATAGGAGACTTGGGGTCTAGGCACAGCCCCACCCTCATTGCTGGATACTCCTTGGTAAGTTTCTTGACCCCTCTGGGCCTTGCTTTTCTTATTTGTTACATGGAGATGACAGCAACGCTACCTCCTGGAGCTATTACAAGAGTCACACCTAACAAAGGATACAAAAGGTACCGTAAAAAGCAGAAAACTCAGGGGTCTCCTGGTCCCACTCTCACAAATCCTGTCCATACGCTCCTGGGTCAGGAAACCCAGCTTTGAAGAAGTGAATGGAGAAAAGGAACAAGAAGAAAATTAACATGAGTGGTTACCATGGCTGCGTAGCCATGGTAACATTCATTCTTTGCCTTGGTGATCACAACACTACCGGGCTGATGTTACTGGCATCCCCATTTTACAGGTGATGCAACAGAGGCCTAAAGGGGTTTGAAAATGAGCAAGCCAACCAGGCGCAGCAGCTCACACTTGTAAATCCCAGCACTTTGGGAGGCCAAGGCAGGTGGATCACCTGAAGTCAGGAGTTTGAGACTAGCCTGAAACCCTGCCTCTACTAAAAATACAAAAATTAGCTGGGTGTGGTGGCACACACCTGTAAACCCAGGAGGCTGAGGCAGGAGAATCGCTTGAATCCGGGGTCGGGGAGGTTGCAGTGAGTCCAGATCACACCCCTGCACTCCAACCTGGGCAACAGAGCGAGACTCTGTCTCAAAAAAAGAAAAAAATTACCCAGACATGGTGGCAGGTGTCTGTAATCCCAGCTACTCAGGAGGTTAAGGCTGGAAAATCACTTGTACCCGAGAGGCGGAGGTTGCAGTGAGCCAAGATCTTGCCACTGCACTCCAGCCTGGGCGATAGAGACTCCATCTCAAAAAAAGAGAAGAAAGAAAGACAGAAAGACAGAAAGACAGAAAGAAAGACAGAAAGAAAGACAGAAAGAAAGAAAGACAGACAGACAGACAGACAGAAAGAAAGAAAGAAAGAAAGAAAGAAAGAAAGAAAAGAAAGAAAGAGAAGGAAGGAAGGAAGGAAGGAAGGAAGGAAGGAAGGAAGGAAGGAAGGAAGGAAGGAAGGAAGGAAGGAAGGAAGGAAGGAGGGAAGGAAGGAGGGAAGGAAGGAAGGAAGGAAGGAACCAAGCCCAGGCCATCTGTCTCCAAGGCATATGTAGGTTCTCCTGATTCCCACAGAAGTAACCCACTTCAGAGGGGCAGGGAGCAGCAAGTTATGGGGCACCCACCTGTTCTAGGCATTATGATCATGAGAGTGAGATTATCATTCCCCTCGTGCAGATGAGAAAATTGAAGCAGAAAGAGGTTAAGTAACTTGCTCAAAGTGACTCGGCCAGATTTGCACCCAGTTTAGATTCTGCCTTTTCCACATTTCCCCACACCAGAATGGCATTTAAACTCAACAGACGCTTCCTGAGGCCAAGGTGAAAGTAAAACACCTTTATCTGTGACCACACAAACTTTCCTGCTGATACCCCTCCCCCCATGCATGCACATACATGACCCCACATGAAGTCAGACCTCTCCAGGTGGGGGAAGACACCAGAGACCTCCTCCAGCTGTGCTCAGAGTTGATCAGACATCTTGGGTTGAGCTTCCTAAGTCACCATAGTGGCTACCCGACTTAATTTATCAGACAGTTCCCCATAAACACTCACAGACAGCAAGACAAGGCATCCCAGTGTTCCCAGCAGGCCTTTCCAGAGGGCTCTCTGCTCCTGAGCCCTCACTGTGCGTTCCTCTCAAAACCCCACTCAGCTCTTCCTCCCTTCCCCATTTCTTATGATGGATGAAACAGACCACAAGTGAATCCCAGAAGCTGAAGTCAACCTCTCATTCAGGACATGGTTACACCCAACGTAGTACTCAACATGGATACTAGGACCTCAGAAATGAAAAAGACACAGTCCCCTGTGCCTCAGTTTCTCTCTATGAAAGTAAGGCCAGGTGCAGTGGCTCCCACTTTAATCCCAGTGCTTTGGGAGGCTGAGGCAGGAGAATCACTTGAGTCCAGGAGTTCAAGACCAGCCTGGGAAACATGGTGAAACCACATCTCTACTAAAAATACAAAAAGTAGCCGGGCATGGTGGCACACGCCTATAGTCCCAGCTATTTGGGAGGCTGAGGTACGTGAATTGCTTAAGCCCGGGAGGCGGAGGTTGTAGTAGCCGAGATCAAGCGACTGCACTCCAGCCTGGGTGAGCGTGAGACCCTGTCTCAAAAGTAATAATAATAATAATTCAGGCAAAACTCCAAAACAGTCCATAATTCACCTTGAAAAATCCTTTATTTCATCAATAAAGTAAGCATGGTTCTGACTGTTACTATAACTACCTCTGCCAGCCAGGTTTTTCTTCAGCGTCAAAACAGAATGTCAATCCTTCAGTTAAACAACCTAAAAAAGACCTATTGGAGGGCTGTTTGGTTTGATTTCTCGGCTGGGTGATGCTACATTAGCCAAGTGTGCACGGTTTAATCCTCACTAAGTTAAATGAGCATGAGATGTGACTTCACTACACCGTGCAGAAATGCTGTACTCACTCTCCAGAGGAATTACAGTGCCAGCTAACACTTAACTATAGCCGCTATCACCTGTCAAGCACTATTCTGTGTGTTTTACATAGATGTGTGGAAGAATTTAATCCTGTCAATAGCCCTCAGAGGTCAGTATTATTGTTATCACCTTTATCTTACAAATGGGGAAACTGAGGCACAGAATTTCAGGCACTTGCCTGCCATGACCTAGCTAGATCTGACCCCAGACCCTCTGGCTCCAGAGTCTGTGCTCTCAGTAGCTATGCCATGCCATCTCTCCAAGGGTCCCAAAGTGAAGGGTGATTACGACTCCCCTGCCCTCCCTCCATGCCCCCCAGGCAAGCTCTCTACCATCCAGCTGCTCCAAAGAGCCTGTTGGTCCCTGGGAAGAAACAGTTTCATTGAATCCTCTCTGAAAGCTAATTCAGCCATTTACTCTCAATTTGTAGCGGATGCTGTCGTCTCTCAGATTTCAAAGAAGATGAATGCATGGGTCGAATTGGATTAAAAAGTTTAATTGAATAAGACAGAACCAGACAGCTTGATGGAAGACTTTGATCCGATAAAGGGAGAGGAGAAAGGCATGCTCCTAATGTCGAGGTGTGATGGGGAGCTGTCTGGACCTTGTCTAGCCTCTTCTCATCTGCAGGAAAATCAGTTATTCCAATTATGGGTGAGATTGCCCTGAGGTGGTGTGGGGAAGACTGTTCTGAGGCATTTTCCAGACCATCATGTCCCGAAACAGGCCGACAGCTTGCCTACCTTCCTGCTTCATCTCTGCCTCCTGACAAACCCAATTCTGAGCCTCTGAAACTAAGGGATCTTGCCTTAGACCTCACAAAACCCCGGTATCCTGGCCATAACAGGAACCCTACAAAAGAGATCTAAAAGAGACAGAGAGATTGAGAAAGAGACACACACACCACCCATTAAACCAATGACCCTCAGGGAGGTCCACCCCACAGACTTGCTTAACAGACACAGTGTTTTGTTTGTTTCCTAACTAGGAGATTTCCCATTGTAAAATCCACATTTGCCACTTCTCTTTAAATCTTGCTATTCAAAGTGAGGTTCACAGACCAGTAGCTCTGGTGGCAATTGGGAGCTTGTTCAAAATGCAAGAATCTTGGGTCCCACCCCTGATGTTCTGAACCAAAATTTGCATTTTAACATTGCAGTTTGAAGGGTTTGCTTTAAAGCAGTTGTTCTCACCCACTGTGCGCCTATCAGAACCATGTCGGAAGAGCTTCTAAAAATCCAGGTGCTGCTGTTTACAATAGCAAAGACCTGGAACCAACCCAAATGCCCATTGATGATAGACTGGATAAGGACAGTGTGGCACATATACAGCATGGAATACTATGCAGCCATAAAAAACAATGAGTTCATATCCTTTGTAGGGACATGGATGAATCTGGAAACCATCATTCTCAGCAAGCTGACACAAGAACAGAAAATCAAACACCACATGTTCTCACTCACAGGCTGATGTTGAACAATAAGAACACATGGACACAGGGAGGGGAGCATCACACACTGGAGTCTGTTGGGGGAGAATGGGGAGAGACAGCGGTGGGTAGGGAGGTTGGGGAGGGATAACATGGGAAGAAATGCAAGATATAGGTGACGGGGGGATGGAGGCAGCAAACCACATTGCCATGTAGGCACCTATGCAACAGTCCTGCATGATCTGCACATGTACCCCAGAACCTAAAGTACGATAAAAAATATTTTTAAAAAAATCCAAATGCTGAGGCCACATGCCATCCTTGAATTCAGAATCTCTGGGGCTGGAACTCAAACTCCCAGGTTATTCCAATGGGAGGTCAATGTTGAAAGTCAATAGATTAAAATTAGAAAATCTAGGCCAGGTGTGGTGGCTCATGCCTATAATCCCAGGAGTTTGGGAGGCTGAGGCAGGAGGATCGCTTGAGTCCAGGAGTTTGAGATAAGCCTGGGAAACACAGTGAGACTCTCACCTCTACAAAAAAAAAAAAAAAAAATTAATAAACAAAATTAGCCTGGTGTGGTGATGCACACTGTATTCCCAGCTACTTTAGAGGCTGAGGTGGGAGGATCACTTGAGCCCAGGAGGCCAAGGCTGCAGTGAGCCAAGATGGTGCCACTGCACTCCAACATGGGAAACAGAGAAAGACTCTGTCTCAAAAAAAATTATTATATAAAAAAATTAGAATATCTGGCAATACTGGGTTCCTATTTCCACGTGCTAAAAGTGGCCAGAGCTGAGAAACAGGCTTCAATTTCACCTTTCTTTGTGCATTTTTATAACCTGCCAGATGCCACATGCCTATAATCCATGATGAATTTATATGCTTGAAGTCCCTGAAGCTCTTCTCCCTTTTAGCCCCTCTCCCTACATTCTCCATCTCCCCTCCTTTTAGGAGGACCATTATCAAGAGGCAATTTAGCAGTTTCTAACTGTTGGGGCTCAGAAAATAGCATCCCAAAACAAAGGCCTCAGAAGCAAAAGTTTTTTCCTGACCATCTCCTGCCCTCCTGTCTCTCAGCCTCATTCTCCCCCAGGGGTAGCCAGAGGAACTGGAATCCCTCTTCCTCAAGCAAGTCTTTTCCCCAAAGCCAGCCATAACCCTAAAAATATTACTGTAATATTTTTATGTGTAAAAACTGGCATAAAGAAATTCTCTGACCTACCCTGTTTGACTGTAAGTCATAAGACTCCCATTCTAGAGAGGCTTCTGCCCCACACCCAGAAGGAAGGAACGATTCTCAGGGAGGCTAAGATTAATCTAAAGAGGCCTTGCTAGGTGTTCCCAGTCAGTATATTCAATCCAGTCATACCCTTTTTGTCAAATCATATTATATTTCTACATGGCTATCTATGTTTTATTGAACCTAATGGACAATTTCCCCTGTACCTTTGGATCTTCACTGTGAAGTTTCCTGGGTACACACGTTAAATAAATTTGCATGCCTTTTTTCTAATCTGCCTTTTGCAAAGTTGATTTTTCAGCAAAACTTCAGAAAGCCAAGGGGATCTTTCTCCCTTGGACTCTACATAACAAGGTAAATATGCACCCCACCTATGACTCAGCAATTCCACTCCAAGGCTGATATGCAAGAAGAAATGAACACACGTGCCCACAAGAAGACCTGAACAAGAATATTCATAGCAGTGTTACTCATAATAGCCTAAACTGGAAATGATCTGAATGACCATTAACAGAAGAAAGGATAAACAAACTGTGGTATATCCATTCAGTGGAATATCTCAGCAAGGGAACAAACTATCCAGCCAGGCAAAAACATGGAGGAATCTCAAAAACTTAATGTTGAGGGAAAAGTAGCCAAACACCAAAGTATATGTGTTATGTGACTCTGTTTATCTGAAATTATTTTAAAATACAAAACAAAGGTATGGTAATAGAAATCAGCAGTAGTTGCCTCTGAGGTGGAAAAGCAGAGGTTTAACTGGAAAGGGTCATGAGAGAACTTTCTGGAGTGATATAAATGTGCTATATATTAATCTGGGTGATGATGACATGAGTGTATACAATTGTCAAAACTCATCAAACTGTACACTAAAGGTCTGTATATATTTTACTCCATGTAAGTTATACTCAACAAAGAAACAAATTTTACCAATAATTATTTTGAAATATTAAGCAATAGAGTGGGGTAGTGGAATGTGTATGAGTTTAGGAATTTGAGTCTTGATTCTTTCACTTTCAGCCTGTGAGACTTCAGGCAAGGTAGGCAAAGAGTCGAGCCTGAAAAAATGGGAATGACATCGCTGTGGTAAACACAATTAACTTAGCTACCTAAATCCACTCCCAACCCCCATTCTCCTTTGTTCTCTCTGACTAAAGAGAAATGAAAACAAATACTCACTTTTCCAGCCTCCCTTGCAGCTAGGAGTAACCATATGCCCAAATATTGTAATATGTAGAGAGACATCTATAGGACAGGGAGAATTCTGCGAGAGATTTTGCATTTCTGATTGAAAATAAGTAAAAGAAACAGTTGAAGCTTGTGCCATGCTTTCCTGCTTCCCTCTCTCCACTTCTTGCATTGAAAACAGACATGGCTGGGTGTGGTGACTCACACCTGTAATCCCAGCACTTTGGGAGGCCGAGGCAGGCAGATCACTTGAGGTCAGGAGTTTGATACCAGCCTGGCCAACATGGTGAAACCCCATCTCTACTAAAGTTACAAAAATTAGCCAGGTATAGTTGTGCGTACCTGTAATCCCAGCTGCTCAGGAGACTGAGGCAGGAGAATTGCTTGAAAGCATCCCTTACTATCCACCACCAAGGACTTCCAGGAGGTGTGAGTTATATCATCTTTGTAAAATTCCAAAACCATGTGCCAGGCACACATTAGGTGTTGAATACACATAAGTTCTCTCTACTAAACCACCCCTCCACACAGAAATATGGACTATTCAACAGCAAAAACAATGAGTGAAGACAGGTTTTTAATTAGTGCACAGGTAATACAGCATGTGTAGCAGCCAGAATTATGACCCCAAAGATGTCTATATCCTAATCTCTGGAATCTGTGAATATAGTTTGTTTCATGGCAAGGGAAAATTAAGGATACAGATGGGGCCAGGCATTATGGCTCACGCCTATAATCCCAGCACTTTCGGAGGCCGAGGTGGGTGGATCACCTGAAGTCAGGAATTCAAGACCAGTCTGACCAACATGGTGAAACCCCATCTATACTAATAATATAAAAATTAGCCAAGTGTGGTGGTGCACACCTGTAGTCCCAGCTACTCAGGAGGCTGAAGCAGGAAAATAGCTTGAACCCAGGAGGCGGAGGTTGCAGTGAGTGGAGATTGTGCCACTGCACTCCAGCCTGGGTGACAGAGTAAGACTCAGTCAAATGGTGATTATTAAAAAGTCAGGAAACAATAGATGCTGGTGAGGTTGTTGAGAAATAGAAACATTTTTACACTGTTGGTGGGAGTGTAAGTTAGTTCACCATTGTGGAAGACAGTGTGACAATTCCTCAAGGATCTAGAACTAGAAATACCATTTGACTCAGCAATCCCATTACTGATAAATCCCATTACATTATAAATTATTCTACTATAAAAACCCATGCACACATATATTTATTGTAACACTATTTACAATAGCAAAGACTTGGGACCGACCCAAAAGCCTATCAATGATAGACTGAATAAAGAAAATGTGGCACATATACACCATGGAATACTATGCAATCATAAAAGCCAATGACATTATGTCCTTTGCAGGGACATGGATGAAGATAGAAGCCATCATTCTCAGCAAACTAACATAGGAATAGAAAACCGTGTTCTTACTCATAAGTGGAAGTTGAACAATGAGAACACATGGACACAGAGAGGGGAACAACACGCACCAGGGCCTGTTAGGGAGTAGGGGGCAAGGAGAGAGAGAGAGCATTAGGACAAATACCTAATGCATGCAGGGCTTAAAACCTAGATGATGGGTGGATGGGTGCAGCAAACCATCATTGCACATGTATACCTATGTAACAAACCTGCACATTCTGCACGTGTATCCCAGAACTTAAAGTAAAATTTTTTTAAAAAAAGTCATTGTGAGCTGGGTGTAGTGGCTCAAACCTATAATCCCAGCATTTTGGGAGGCTGAGGCGGGCAGATCACTTGAGGTCAGGAGTTTGTGACCAGCCTAGCCAACATGGTGAAACCCCATCTCTATTAAAAACACTAAATTAACTGGGCATGCTGATGGATGACTGAAATTCCACTACTAGGGAGGCTGAGGCAGGAGAATTGCTTGAACTGAGGAGGCAAAGGTTGTAGTGAGCCCAGATCGTGCCACTGCACTCCAGCCTAGGTGACAGAGCGAGACTCCATCTCAAAAAAAAAAAAAAAAAAAAAAAAAAAAAAAAAAAAAAAAAAAAAAAAAAAAAAAAAAAAACACGCCATTATGAATATCATGATTATACAACATTTTTAGACAACGCTCCCCAAGTGTTCAGCCAAGTACAAGTGGGCAAGGTGCTGCTTACAACAGGGGGTGGCCAAGTTCATCAGGAGATACAGGCTTGGGGCAGAAGCCAGCCTCCACCCTCCAACTCCCCCTTCTGTATGCCTTCCATTTCTTGCTTTCCTACAATCGCTTCTAACGTATTTTCTCAACTATGTTTCCACTGTTACCTAGGATGACTATACAATTTTGTTTGCCCAGCAAAATCTTTACTTGCACTGGTTGTCCCAGTATAACTATTAACACTGTGTCCCTGTTTGAATAATAAATCATACAACTACCTACCTTGAATAAATTATTATTGAAAAAGTGGCATTTGAGGAGAATGTACCTTGAGGAAGAAATCACTGCCCCTACTACATCACACCTCAACTCCTGAGTTATAGCAAAACAAACAGAAGCAAGAAATCCCACACTCTCTGGGTCTCACCACACTCACCCACTCTACCTCACTGACCGCGATGCCCTCATCAGCACAGAGATGATAAACTCAGAACAGCCAGGCATGTGGATCTATAAAACCTCACTCACGTCCTGCTCTGGGCACAAACCAAACTGCCCACTCCATCCTCCCTGGGCAAAACCTGTGTGCTTAAAAGCATCACGTGAGACCCATTCAAAGTAATTAACAACCTGTTTGAGGTTATAAACCAGCCCCACTCTCAGGAACTTACCCCAACCTTGGATCTTAGATGAAAGGCAGACAAATTTTGTCTCCAATTATCTTTGGGCTGAACTTTTTTTCTCCAAGTGGCTGAATAATATCCTGCCTCTTTAGGGACTGAAAACACAATCTATTTTGTTTTCATCAACTCTAATCCACGTGAAAGTCACCTTGCGGGAATGGTCTGGTGAACTTGGCCCAGGACTGCCCAACCAGGGCTGGTTTCCAAGTGGGGAGAGGGTGATTAGATTCTGGTCTGTGGCTCAACCACCTGCTGAGGCTGGAGACACACAATAGCATCTCCACTTGGCTCAGCTGACAGTCAGCATCAACAACCAACCTTATGGGTGGAGGAGTCTTCAGATGATTCCAGTCTCCAGCCTTCAAATTTTCTAGCTGAGGACCTAGACATCATAAAACAGAGATAATACATTTCACTGTGCTCTGTCTGAAGTCCTGATCTACAGAAACTGTGACAGATAATAAAATATTATCATTATTTAAGCCACCATGTTCTGGGATAATTTGTTATGCAGCAGTTGATAACTAATACATAAAGAACTTAATAATGCCATCTCATGCAGCTTCTAGATACATTTACGGAAGGACTGTGATGAGTACTGTTTGATGTATGTAACCATCTCTGAACCAATCACTGGATCCAGGAGAAGTCTATATACTATGATTCGCCCAGCCAATGGCCAAAGTGAAACACCATAACTGACAACTTCACCTGCAAGGGAAATAGACGGAAAGGGGTTCTCCCGAGAGAACAATGCTGGCAGACAAAAACAATGTCAAGTACAATGACCTAATCGTTTGGCCATCTCCTACTCCTGTCTTTCCTGCTCCTAAGAGCTGTGGTAATGTCTTCAGCTGATGCCAAAACTGTTAACCCATTAGGATTGAAGATATATCCACTGATGGTTCCCATAGATAGCTGTGCTAGAACTTCTGACACCAAGGCCAGTCTCCTATGGAAGCTGGAACTTTCAACCCACTGATGTTAAGCTACATTGTTACTTTTCTTTTATGATTATTTTACTTTACTCTATTTTACTCCTGGCCTTAAAAATCAAGTATGATTCTCAATAAGATACATGACAGATGCTGGGCTGTACCAAATCACTTAACTTCTGCTCCAGCTAAGGTGTTTGAACAAAACACATGCTCCCCAGTGCCCCCGTTTACTTAGAAAAGTGGCCCTCAGATGGGTTGCAGTGGCTCACGACTGTAATCCCAACACTTTGGGACAAGATGGGAGGATTACTTGAGGGCAGGAGTTTGAGACCAGCCTGGGCAACATAGCAAGACCCTGTCTCAACAGAAATTTTAAAAATTAGCCAGGAGTGGTGGCATGTGCCTGTAGTGCCAGCTACTTGGGAGGCTGAGGCAGAGGGATCATGTGAACCCAGGAGTTAGAGGCTGCAATGAGCTATGATCATATCACTGCACTCTGGTCTAGGCAACAGAGCAAGACCCTGTCTCTAAAGAAAACAAAAAGTGGTCTCAACCTTGGATGCTCATTACAATTACCAGAAGAAACTTTAGAAACAATCTAATCAAGGTCCCACCCAAGCCAAATATATTAAATTCTCAAGGGGTGAGGCCTGATCACTTGTATTTTTTAAAGGCTTCACATAAGATTCCAGAATTACAGCCACCGTTGAAACAGCTGGTTTGGTGAGGTCTGCCTGTGAATCAGTTACACTCCCCGAAGGTTCTGAGGCCACCCTCATAGCCATCACAGTTCCTTCCCTGTCTTCACCAACAGCAAGTTCTATCTATTCTACTGATACAGTTAATCTTTCTGTCCCCACCCAAATCTCATCTTGATTGTAACGCCATAATCCCCATGTGTCAAGGGAGAGACCAGGTGGAGGTAATTGAATCATGGGAGGGGTTCCCCCCATGCTGTTCTTGAGATATAGAGTGAGTTCTCACGAGATCTTATGGTTTTATAGGGAGCTCTTCTCCTTCCTGCCACTTTGTGAAGGTGTCTTGCTTCCCCTTCCCCTCCCACCATAATTGTAAGTTTCCTGAGGCCACCCCAGCCATGTTAAACTATGAGTCAATTAAACTTCTTTCCTTTATAAATTATCCAGTCTTAGGCAGTTCTTTATAGCAGTATGAAAACAGACTAATCTATCTACCTACTAAACATCTCTAGTTTCTCTTCACTTCAGTCAGCTTCATTGCCATAGCTCAGCACATCATAACATCACTTGCCCGACTACAGTGAAGACCTCCCATTGTTTCCCACACCCTGCTCCTCCTTCCATTTCTGCCTCTGCAAGGCATCTCCATAACAGCTGGAGAGTGATCCTTTTAAAACCTAAGTTGGCCAATGCCATGCCCTTGCTTAAAAAACATTATAACTTCCCAGTGGACTAAAAATTCAACTCCTTGACAAGACCTTCAAGGGTCTACATGATCTAATCTCTGCCTCCTCTACAGCCTCACTGGCTCTCCTTCCGCCTTGATTACCATGCTCCAGTCATCCTAGACCGGCCCTCCCTACCCAATAGACCTCTGTGGTGATGGAAACATTCTTGATCTGCACTTCCAACAAGATACCCTTTAGCCACATGTGCCTACGGAGACTTGAAATGTGTGTAATGCGAGTAAGAAACAGATCTTTAATTTTACGTAATTTCTCATTTAAACTTAAATAGCCACAAGTGGCTTGTAGCTACCACATTGGACAATGCAGTACCTAGATTTCAAGTGCGCCATGTTCATTACTTCCTCAGGGTTTTAGAACAGTTTTCTCTGCTTGGAACTGGGCACGAAAAAGAGGTGGTTTCCCAGAGGAAAATCAGGGGGAAAATTCTCATAAGAGATGGTAGAAAGGCAAAAGCCACAGGTGTCCACATCAAGAACAGGGAAATTGGGGCTGCCTTTGACACCAAACGATAGGCAATGGTGAAGGGACAGCCCAAAAACGTCAAGTCCTAGTTAGGGTGGTGCTCAAATGTGACTGCTCTGCAGTGTAAGATGAAAAAACAAGCTGTAGATAAATACAAACTGTCTTACTCCATTTAGTGTTGCTATCACAGAATATCTGAGACTGAGTAATTTATAGAGGTTTATTTAGCTCATAGTTCTGCAGGCTGGAAAGTTCAAGGAGCATGCTACCAGCATCTGCTTGGCTTCTGGTGAGGGCCTCATGCTGCTTTCACTCTGGCAGAAAATGGAAGGAGAGTGGGTGTATGCAAAGAGGTCACATGGCAAGAGAAGAAACAAGAGAGAAACAAAGGAAGCCAGACTCTTTTAGTCACGTGCTGTCATGGAGACTAATACATTCCCCCAGTGCAAGAACTCACTCACCCCTGAGGGAGACATACATCTATTCATAAAGACTCCACCCATTCCCATGACCCAAACACCTCCCACTAAGTCCCACTTCCTAGCACTGCCACACTGGGGATCGAATTTAAACATGAATAGACCACATCCAAACACAGCACAAACAATCTGAATCCATTGACCTGAATTCAGGAATCCGTAAAACTGAATGATACATTGTTTACAGCTACAAACATATTAAGCAAAACCAAAGAAAAGCAACAGAATAAAAACCACAAAATTCATAATAGTAATGACTTCTAAGGGAAGAGGAACAGATATGAGAGAGGCAATGTGTCCACCCTGAGCAAAGGCAATGTCAGGATTATTGTTACAGAGAATTTAAAAATAAGAAAGCAAATTAAAATTCATTTGGTCTGTTTCTTCCTTTTACTTTTATGATGCTCCAGCAATTTCAGTAATTTCAGTAATTTATCAGTAATAAAATATCTCTCCCCTAAAAAAATTGTTGAAGTTTCAATTTCTTTAATTACTATTGAGATATAGATGTAGACACATACATGTATACACGTAAACTTCAAATTTCCACGTTCTGTTCCTTATCCTTTGTGCCAATTATCAATTTGTTTTGTCTCAGCTCCAAATCTACTCTTCTCCACTCAGCTTTGTTATATTGGAGCTGGACCCTGTAAACATTTCTCCTGTGCCAGCTGGCATAATGATAGGTGATGTCAGTAGAGGGCGCTGGAGGGAGCTTGCCAAAGGAAGGCGCTGCTCTTCCTGTTTCCAGTCCTTTTCTTCTTGCTCCTTAGGCATGGCAGCCAGTAAATGGTTTCTCAAAAAATTTCACCAGCATCCCAGTGAGAGGTTTCCTAGCAAGTTTTGCCAATATCCCAGTGGTTTACTTTCTACTCACCAGCCCTCACTTGGAGAGAAGTGAACTACATCCCTCTCTCACAGGGTCTAAATCTAAAACGGCCTCCAACAACACTCCCTGATGTACATGCCTATGTAACCAGAACTCAGAATGTGATCAATTATAATCCTGTAATTAGATTATGTTTTATGGCACAGTTGACTTTAAGAAAGAGATATTATCTGGGTGAGTCTGACCTAATCATCTGAGTCCTTTAAATCTAGGTCCAGACAACAGAGAAAGAGAAAGGTAGAGATTCAAAACAGAAAGACCTGACTTGCCATTGCTGCCTTGAAGATAGAGGGAAACTTATGGTTAAGGAATGCAGGTGGCAGCTGGAAGCTGAGAGCAGCCCCCAGCTGTCAGCCAGCAAGGAAATGGAGACCTCAGTCCTACAACCACAAGGAATTAAGTCCTGCCAACAACAAGAATGAACATGGAAGCAGATATATCTCCAGAGAATCCAAATGAGAACTCAGTCTGACTGACACTTTGATTTCAGTCCTATCATGTTCTGAGCTGACGTACAGAATTGTGAGCTAACAAATAAGTGGGTTTTTTAAATTTTTCTTTATTGTGGTAAAATATACCTAACATAAAATTTATCAGTTTAACCATTTTTAAATGTAAAGTTCAATGTCATTAATTACATTCACATTGTGCAATCATCACCACCATCAGTTTGGGAAACTGAAACTATGCCCCCATTAAACAATATTTCCCCATTTCCTCCTCTCCCCAGCTCCTGAGGAATTTGTCTCTGTGAATTTGACTCTCTGTCTCTGTGAATTTGACTTCTCTAGGTACCTCATATAAACGGAATCCTACAGTATTTCTCCTTTTGCGTCTGGTTTATTTTACTTCACATGTTTTCAAGGTGAATCCATGTTATAATATGTGTCAGAATTTTTTTTTCCTTTTTAAGGCTCAATTAATGTTCTCTTGTATCTATACACATTTTGTTTATATGTACATCTATCAGTGAACATTTGAGTCACTTCCACCTGTTGGCTATTGTAAGTAATACTGTTTAAATGTGGCTATAATACAGACATCTGTTTCAGTCCTTGCTTTCAATTCTTTTGGGCATACACCCAGAACTGGAATTACTGGATTGTATGATAATTTTATTTTATTTTTCAGGAACTCCCATACTGTTTTTCATACCAGCGGAATAGGTGATGGTTTAAACTCCTAAATCTGTGCTAATTTGTTACTCAGCAATAAGAAAACCAATCCACTTCAGTACTTTCAGTCCTAGAGGTACTACTTCATATATCCACTATTCCCATATTACTTATTTTACTTTACTTCTGTTAGCAAATCCCCTCTACTAGTTAATTATCTTTTATGAAATTTTCCCTATTCAAATTACTGGCATAATTTGTGTCTCCTGAGTAGTCTCTAACTGATATAGCCTTTAATAAACATTGTGTTCTACATGAAAGTTAATTTAGAGAACTGGTTACACTGTCAGCCCCTGACATACACCACTACCTCAGCAACGTCCACTCATTTTCAATTGTAAGTTCACAACAGTTTTCATTTGTTTGGGTGTTTTGGGGTTTAACTGTAAGATTTAACCTCTGATTTTGAATATTCCTATGTTTGAATAGTATATTGAAAATAAGCAAGGATATCACAGTATTCCAAAGAAAAGAAAAGAGATTTTGTCGTACCGTGAGTAAAATTAAAGTTTCATCTGGATTTACAAAAAAAAAAAAAGAAGAAAGAAAGAGAACAAGACTGAGTTTTATCACTTCCATCTTCCTATTAGATTACTTGGAATTTTCATTTGTGTTTAAAAATTTAAAACGATGAAATGGCATAAACTACAAAATGCAGTTATTTTTTAGTAAGTCTAAATTTTGAGTCACATATTAATATTTTATTAAATTTGAATAATGTAGTTATTCATACTCCATACTTTTAAAGAGTAATTCCTACTTCTTTTTAAATTGATTGTTCATTTTAGATGAGTATAAATTAACAAAATAATGAGTATTACTGATTATTCATGATCCTTACTATAAATAATTTGGTCACATAAAGAAGGGAGTTGTTAAAAAATTATCTACCTGAGTTTCAACTTACCACTAGGGGTAGGGACACCCAATAACAGCAATATTAGATTTGTACTCATTGTATTGTTATAAATATTACCTTGTCCTTATTCAATATATTAAATCAATTTTAAATCAGACAGCACAAAGACACACTGAATATATCTAATTCTAACTTCTAAATCCCCCTCTCTAATGATGTCCTCCCTAACTTAATTTCCTTCAGCTCTTCTGTGCAGGCACTTTATTTCAAGCTTTGCTCTTCAGACGAAACAGCAGTCCTGGGGTTTTCAGTCACCTAAACCCCCCTCTTCTTGTCTGCTTCTTCTAAAATAAAATGAAAGCACTGAATTTCCCCAGAAAGAAAGTGATGGAAGAGTAGAGAGCCTTCTCCTTCATACACAATTTCTAGCCAACAGACCCTTTGAGCAATGACTGGTTTCTCTCAAATGCCCCTCCTCTCTGTGCCTATCTGAAGACCCAACTGTTCCCCAACCCCTTCCCCTATCAGGCCATAACCCCTAGAGCAGGCCCACATGGACCCTAGGCAAGATTCCCAAGCTAAGTATTCACATATTGACTGACTACCATGGCAACGAGACCTGAGCCCTATTAGCCCCTAAGCCGCTCCATCTGCAAACTCCACTGGACCCCACGGCATGTAGGGTTATTGATCTTCTCCCTGCATAACCCTCCTCCTTCCCACCACTGCTGCATGTTTACTCCACAGGAATTCTGAACAGAAAAGGGCTCCTGGATCATGGATGCCCCCAACTCATAACCATGAGAGTGCATCAGAGTAGGCTAGGGTGCTCTTTAGAGTGTCCTGACCCACTGAACTAGAATCTCTAGACCCACTGAACTAGAACTAGAATCTGGGGCCTGTGTTTATGTATTTCAAATATATCCTACCAGGCAACCCTCAAGCACAGCCCCAGTAAAGAACAACAGCATTATAGAGAATTTGCAGGGAAATGACAAAGGAAACACTGATGAATTTCGGACACAACATGCCCAACCTCACCCATGGACAAGAACACCACAATATTTTTCACCTACCACATTGGCAAAGATCAAACTTTTGATAATCATAGACAAAGGGTTAATCTCCCTAGTTAATAAAGTGCCCCTACAAACGGATAATGAAAAGACCAATAATCCAATCCAATAGAAAAATGGCAGAAGAGATGAACAGAGTGTTGAGAAGAAAAGTAAGTACAGTCGACCCTGGTCCTGCATATCTACAGGTTCCTATCCATGGATTTAATCAACCACAGAACAAAAATATTTAGGGGAAGTAGGAGATGGAGCAAAATGGCCAGTCAAATGGAAGCTTCCACTAATCACCCTCCCCACAGGAACACCTAATTGAACAACTACTCACACACAAAAAAACACCTTCATAAGAACCAAAAATTGGGTGAACAATCACAGTACTTGATTTTGTCTTAATATTATTGAAAGAGACACTAGAGAGGAAAGATAGTCTTGATTCACTGACACTATCCCTCCCCCCAATCCCAGCAGCAGCCACATGATGCAGAAAAAGAATTTGTGCATTTGGGAGAGGGAGAGCACAGTGGCTGTGGGACTTTGCATTGGGACTCAGTGCTGCTCTGTCACAGCAGAAAGCAGCACAAGGCAAAACTCAGCTGATATGCACGGGGGGAGCATTTAGACCAGTCCAAGGCAGAGGGGAATCATCTATCCCAACAGTCAGAATCTGAGTTTCTGCAAGCCTTCACACGGTGGGCTAAAGTGCTCTGGGGTTCTAAATAAACTTGAAAGGCAGTCTAAGCTAGAAGGACTACAATTCTTGTGCTGGGCTCAGAGCTAGTGGACGTGGGGGCACATGACCTAGTGAGACAGAAGCTGAAGTGGCCACCCCTGTGACCACATGACCTAGTGAGACACCAGTTGTGCCACCCCTGCCCCAACCCCAGGCAGCACAGCTCACAGCTCTGGGAAAGACTCCTTTCTTCTACTTGAGAAGAGGAAAGGGGACTTTGTCTTGTAATTTGGATATCAGCTCAGCCACACTATGACAGGGCACCAGGCAGAGTCCTGCAGCCTACATCCCAGGCCCTAGCTCCCAGGTGACATTTCTAGACATACCCTGGACAAGAAGGGATACCTAGACATACCCTGCTGCCTTGAAGGGAAGAATCTATTCCTGGCAGGATTCATCACCTGCTGACTAAAGAGCCCTTGAGCCCTGAATAATCAACAGTGGTAGCCAGGTAGTACACACTGTGAGCCTTGAGTGAGACTCTGAGAGGAGCTAGCTTCAAGGACTTGGCTCTTGGCTGGCATTTCTGGACCTGCCCTGGACCAGAGGGGAGCCCACTTCCCTGAAGGGTAAGTTCTGGGCCTGGCGGAATTCACCACAAGCTAACTGAAGAGACTGTGGGCCTTGAGTGAACATTGGTGGTAGCCAGGCAGTACTAGCCATGGTCCTGAGGTAGTGGTGTTCATAAGGAGAGACTCCCCTGCTTGTGGAAAAGAGAGAGAAGAGGGAAGGACTTCATCTTGTGGCTTGGGTGCCAGCTCAGCAAGAGTAGAGTGCTAGGTAGATTCCTAAGCTTTCCAACTCTAGGCCCTGGCTCCCAGACAGCATCTCTGGACATAGCAGCATCCATGAGAAACTTGTTGCCCTGGAGGGAAGGACACAAGACTGGCTGGCTTCACAACCTGCTGATTATAGAGGCCTAAGGCCTTGAACAAACATAGATGGTAGCTAGGCAGTGGTTACTGCAGGCCTTGGGTGAGAACCAATGCTGTGCTGGCTTCAGTTCTGACCCAGAACAGTCTTATTGGTGGTGGCCACAGGAGAGCTTGTGTCATCCCACCCCCAGCTCCAGGCAGCTCAGCACATATACACACACACACACACACACACACACACAGAGAGAGAGAGAGAGAGAGAGAGAGAGAGACGATTTGTTTGGGAGAAAGTAAGGGAAGAGAACAAGAGTCTCCACCTGGTAAACCCGAGAATTCTTTTAGATTTTACCCAAGACCACCAAGACAGTACCTATGAGCTGCAAGAGCCAAATAATTACTGAGGTTAGGATACCCACTAATGCAGATAATCTGTCAGTGATCAAAATTTAGATCACAACACTGAAGTCCCTTCAAATACCTGGAAAGCCTTCCCAAGAAGGATGGGTACAAATGAGTCCAGACTGTGAAGATTACAATAAATACCTAATTCTTCAATGCCCAGACACTGGAAATATCCACAAACATCAAGACTACCCAGTAAAACATGATCTCACCAAATGAACTAAATAAGGCATCAGGGACCAATTCTGAAGAGACAGAGATATGTGACATTTCAGACAGAGAATTCAAAACAGGTGTTGTGAGGAAACTAATGAAATTCAAGATAACACGGAGAAAGAATTCAGAATCCTATTAGATAAATTTGACAAAGAAATTGAAATGATTAAAAGGAATCGGGCAGAAACTCTAGAGCTGAAAAATGCAATTGACATATTGAAGAATGCATCAGAGTCTCTTAATAGCAAAATTGATCAAGCAGAAGAAAGAAGTAATGAGCTTGAAGATAGGCTATTTGAAAATACCCAATTGGAGGAGACAAAAGAAATATGAATAAAAAAGAATAAATCACACTTACAAGATCTAAAAAATAGCTTCAAAAGAGTAAACCTAAGATTTATTGGCCTTAAGTACAAGGTAGAAAGAGAGATATGGGGAAGAAATTTTATTCAAAAAAATAACAACAGAGAACTTCCCAAACCTAGAGAAAGATATCAACATTCAAGTACAAGAAGATCATAGAACACCAAGTGGATTTAACCCAAATAAGACTATTTCAAGGCATTTGATAATCAAACTCCCAAATGTCAGGGTAGAGAAAGAATTCTAAAAGTAGCAAGAGGAAAAAAACAAGTAATATACAATAGAGCTCCAATACATCTGGTAGCAGATTTTTCAGTGAAAAGTTTACAGACCAGGAAAGAGTGACATGACATATTTAAAGTGCTAAAGAAAAAAAACTTTTATCCTAGCATAGTATATACAATGAAAATACACGTCAAACATAAAGGAGAAATAAAGACTTTCCCAGACAAACAAAAGCTAAGAGATTTTAGCAACACAAGACCAGTCTTATTAAAAAATGCTACGGAAATGTTTTGAATCTGAAAGAGATGTGTTAATGAGCAATAAGAAATAATCTGATATACAAAACTAACTGCTAATAGTAACTACACAGAAAAACATACGCTATTATAACACTGTAATTATGGTGTGCAAACTATTCATATCTTAAGTAGAAAGACTAAAATGTGAACTGATCAAAAATAATAACTACAACTTTTCAAGATTCTTTTTTTCTTTTTTTGAGACACAGTCATCACTGTTACTCAGGCTGGTGTACAGTGGCGTGATCTCAGCCCACTGCAACCGCCTCCCAGGTTTAAGGGATTCTTCTGCCTCAGCCTCCCAAGTAGCTGGGACTACAGGCATGCACCACCACGCCCAGCTAATTTTTTTATTTCTTAATACAGACGGGGTTTCACCATGTTGGCCAGGCTGGTCTTGCACTCCTGACCTCAGGTGGTCCACCTGCCTTGGCCTCCCAAAGTGCTGGGATTACAGGCATGAGCCACCACACCCAGCCACTGTTTAATTATTTTACCATGCAAACATTGCCTTACTCAAAACAAGCAAGATGTAAAATAAAAAATAAAGGCTACACGAAACCACTTTTCTGCAGCAATGTCCTCACTTTACAGATGGAAAACTAAGACCAAATAAGAGAAAGCTCCCTCTGTGCACAAAGCCTCTGGCTCTCATGGCAGTGAGGACCCCTCCCCCTGAACTCCCAGAGCCCTTTATTCTTCTCTGGGTTGGAGCACTGACCACACCTTGTAGTCAACATTCTCATGCCTTGTCTATCTCTGTGCCTTCAGTACCCAGCCCAGGACATCTTTAAACTTCTGTCACTTTTGTTCATCCACTCATCCTGCAACCAATATTTGTTGAGGACTGATCATGGTCCAGGCACTACGCTAAGTGCTGTCAGTACATTGATAAACCTCAGGGGCAAAATCCCTCCCAACCATAGAGACAGGGCTGCCATATACAGCCTCCAGGATGCACACTACCCAATTTCAGGACGTGCCATTCACATATGCTATTATTTAACTGATGTTCTCTGGATTTGTGCAGTGCACAACCTATGTAACTATTCAGTTTCCCTGCCCATATTTCCAGTAGTTCAGTGGGAAAGATAAATTAAACAAAGCAGCACATACTTCTTTTCATTGGAATCAGGTCAGCAAAAATAAAAATAAAAAGAACCATGTTGCTAAGAGAGAGAACAAATGGAAGATCTATTTTGGGTTTCACATGAGCCATTCTGAGAAAATGATATTTATATTTTTATTTATTTATTTGAGACAGGGTCTCACTCTGTTGCCCAGGATACAGTGCACTGGTGTGATCACAGCTCACTGCAGCCTCGACCTCCCAGGCTCAAGCAATCCTGCCTCAGCCTCTCAAGTCGCTGGGACCACAGGCATGCACCACCATGCCCAGCTAATTTTTGCATCTTTTGTAAAGACAGGATTTTGCCGTGTCGCTCAGGCTGATCTTGAACTCCTGGACTCAAGTGATCCACCCTCCTCAGTCTGCCAATGTACTGGGATTACAGGCGTGAACCACCGCACCCATCCAGAAAGTTATATTTAAACCAAGACCTTGTGTTTGTCAGGAATTTTATTTAGTTGATAGTAACAGAAGCTGGACTTAGTAGCTTTAGTAAAACAGAGCTTCTTTTTTCTCTCATTCCATAGGAAATCAGAGATTAGGCAGCCCAGGACTGATTTGGGAGTTCCAGCAGTTATCAGGACACCAGCCTCCTTCTGTCTTTCTGCTCCATACTCCTTTCATCCTCAAGATTCTCATGGTTCAAGATGGTTGCCAGAGCTCCAGCCACTACATCTGCATCACAGACAACAACATGGGGCAAGGACATTAGAGAAATAAGGGATCCCTCCCCAGTGCACTTAGGGAGCTGACCGTAAGTTTCACAAAATATTTCACATCCATCTCATTGACCAGAAACTACTCACATGGCTACAGCACACTGCAAGAGAGGCTGGGGCATGTGGGCTCTAAGAAGATGCCCAAGGCTATTACCAAAAAGGGGGAAATTATGATTGAGAGGTCATACATAGCCTGTGTTATGGCCTGAGAGAATAAACAGGAGCTATTTAAGTAAAAGTGTTGTGGGGAACAGGTTCCAGGCAGAGGGAACAGCAAATACAAACGATCCAAGAAGAGAAGGAGGTTGGGCTGGGGCACGGTGGTTCACGCCTGTAATCCCAGCACTTTGGGAAGCTGAGCCGGAAGGATCTCCTGAGTCCAGAAGTTTGAGACCAGCCTGGGCAACATAGAGAGATCCCATCTCTACAAAAAATACCAAAATAAATAAATAAATAATACCCAGCCATGGTGGTATGTAATAAAAATAAAAATAAATTTTAAAAGTACTCGGTTGCCCAGGCAAATAAAAATACAAATAAATTTTAAAAAAATACTCTGTTGCCCAGGCTGGAGTGCAGTGGGGCAATCACGGCTCACTGCAGCCTCGAACTCCTGGGCTCAGGCGATCCTCCCACCTCAGCTTCCTGAGTAGCTGGGTCTGCAGGCACATATCACCATGGCTGCCTAATTTTTCAAAACTAAAAATATTTTAAAATATAATAAAATACATTTTAAAATATTCAAAAATAAAAATAAAATTCAAAAGTATTTTGAATCTTTTAAATATATTTAAGGAGTGAGATTCCATCCCAAATTTGAATACTTAAAATATTTTTTTAATTTTTACATAAAAAAATTAAAAATAATGTTTATTTTATTCAAAAATAAAAATAAACCAAAGAAATGAAAAGAAGGAGGTTGGTCTGTTCTCAGAACTGGAAGGTGGCTGGTGTGGCTGGAGCACATTCAATGGGAGAAGAGGAGGGACCAGGAAAGGCGAAACCCCAGCCTCCACGTACATCAGCAAATCCAGCTGCATACCTTCCACTCTGGGCAAAGCCCTGGCGTCAAAGAGATCCATGTTCATATTCCAACATCACCTCTTACAAACCGAGAGCCCTCAGATAAGTCTTTTAACTTATCTGAGGCTCCACTTCCTTACCTGTAAAATGAGAATTATACCTGTATAATTTCTTATTTGAATCAGAATTTGAATAGTAGATTTCTTATTAAATGAGATAGTTTATAAAATGAGATAACATATATCTCATAAGAAACCTATAGATTTCTTATGTGATTTAAATGAGATAATGTATATAAGGAGGTTAGCACAGCGTCTAACACTTATTGAGCATGCATTATTATTGATTCATTACACCTTATGACAAAGACTTATGTGATTGTGGCCTCGTCAACAGTCAAGGTTGTAACCCCAGGCTCCAACAAATATGCTGGCACACAGTTTGCTCTCAAAAGCTGGGTATGGGATGGGCACAGTGGCTCATGCCTGTAATCCCAGAACTTTGGGAGGCTGAGGCAGGCGGATCATTTGAGGTCAGGAGTTCGAGAGCAGCCTGCATGGTAAAAAACCCCATCTCTACTAAAAATCAAAAAAATTAGCCAGGTGTGGGGGTGCATGCCTGTAATCCCAGCTACTCAGGAGGCTGAGGCACGAGAATCGCTTGAACCCAGGAATCAGAGGTTGCAGTGAGCCGAGATCTTGACACTGCATGCCAGTCTGGGCAACAGAGAGAGATTCTGTCTCAAAAAAAAAAAAAAAAAAATAGCTGGGTGTGGTGGGGTATGCCTGTAGTCCCAGCTGCTTGGAAGACTGGAGCTTGGAGGAGCCCAGGAGTTCGAGTTCATCGTGGGCAACATAGCAAGACCCTATCACAAAAAAAAAAAAGTAAAATAATAATAACACAAAAGAAAACATCTTTTAAAACGATAGCTGTTACAATTGTGGCTCTTGGTGAGGACAGCACATGGCTCATCAGAATTTCTTCCTTCCAGTGCCTCTCTTGGGCTCCTCACTGTGCCAGCTAACCACAGATACATCCAATCTTCAGATTATCGACCTCAACTGCAAACTAGAAAGAAGGGTCCCAGGATGGAACGTGCCACCCAAAATTGCTAACAGAGCCCCAGGGTGCCCGGCGACAGCCTCAAACACTCCCTTGACTTTGCTCAGGCTCTTAGAATGAATCAGCTCGCCTCTGATGCAGAAACGCTTACCGCTCTGAACTCGAATAAAGCTCACACTCAGACTCCAGGAACTACCATCTTTTATATCCCCATCGATCCTCTAAGCCTATTTTTATGATTTCTCTTCCCAGTGAGTGTTGTGTATATTTTTGGACTGCGTTCCTCTCATAAATAAATAAATATGTAAGTAAATACTAATAAGAGCTAGCATTTATTAAGCGCTTGGCATAGTGCCAGGGATGGTGTGGAGGAGTTTTGCCTGTTATTTTATTTCACCATTATGATGACCTAATGAAACTGGCACCATAAGGATCCACATTTTACAGGGGCGGAAACACTCAGAGAGATGGGGTCATTTGTCATTTCCCCCAAAAAAGGGGCAGAACAGGGATTTACCTCAAGGTTGTCTGATCCAAAGCCCCGATTACTGAGTTCTGAGCAGCTCGTGTGGACATGAACCCAACTTTACCTCACTTCCTAAATGCCTTCCTTCCGTCGGTCCCCACTAATTAAGCTTCTGCAGTCAATGCCAGGCCAGGCAGGGGAGCATTAAGTGCTCAAACTAAGCTGATGGTTTGAAAATGCCAATAGTCCTTCATTTCTGCTGACCACCCTGAGCCTGGGGTCAGCTCACTCCTGAGCCTGGGACCCAGAACAACGTAATGGATGAGCCGTGCATTAAGCAATGCTCTATGGCATTCTGGAGTGACTCGGGCTGACAACATCTCAGTAGTCAGCATGCTGATTACAACTGCCCAAGTGAGACTCATTCATCCATTAATACCAATGAGCCAGTTCCAGAAGTCAGAGGCAAGATAAGTCGCACTCATGAATCTTGCTCACTGTGGTTTCGACAACCACCATGGCCTGGCCACCCAGGCTACATCTTCATTGATATCAAATTATTTATACTTCTCCTGCATGTCTCCCCAGTTTTCACCCCATCTTTCCCAAAGAAGACCCTGAGCAAAAGGTAGCATGCCTGACACGAAAAACACGGGCTTTAAAGCTTGAGAGACTCAGTCGAATCCTGGCTCTGCCACTGACGGACAGAGTGACCTCAGGCAGGTCATTTCGTGTCTCTGGGCCTCAGTTCTCCCATCTGTCAAATGGGGCTAATAACTTCCACCCATCTTTCATGTTCATACAGGGAGCTAGAAGATGTGATAACTAAATGTTTCAGCTTGCAACGAGGCTCAGCGCATGGCAGCTGTTGTCGTTAATTGTATTATTAGATGGCTTGGATCACTTTCACGTAATTTCCCCCAGTTCATTGGGGTTTATGGGATGGCGGCTACCACGTGGCTGGAGAGTGGTTCTCAAATTTCAGCACCGGGAATGCTTGTTGAAAATACAAGGATCTGAAGCCCCAGCCATTCGGATTCAGGAGGAGCTGAAGACCACGTTTGCTAACCACTTCAGGGTTTGAGGCTTTCAGATAGTGGTTCTCAGCCCTGCCTACACATTGGGATCACGGGGAGGTGGGGAAGGGGAGTTGGGGAGGTCAGGGAAGAGGTTTAGTTTTTGGGTTTGTTCTTTTAATGCCTGCCTGAATCCTAACTGCAGAAATTCTGATGTGCTGGGGCCCTTGTGTGGCTGGGACATCAGGAATTTTTTTTAAAGCTCCCCAGATGATTCTAATATGCAGCCAGGGCTGAGACCCGCTGCTATCAGCCAGTGGTTCTCAGAGAGTGGTCCAGGGACCCACGATCAGCATCAGGCTCATTGGAAACGTGTTACAAATGCAAAATCTCTGTCTGTCCTTCCTCAGCCTGCTGATTCAGAGACTCTAAAGGTGAGACTTGCCACTGATTTATAAAGCCCTCCAGGGGACTTTTTTGTTGTTGTTGTTGTTGTTGTTGTTGAGACAGGGTCTGGCCCTGTCACCCAGGTTGGAATGTTGCCCAGGCTGGTTTCAAACTCCTGGGCCCAACCAGTCCCCACTGTTGGGGGCCTCTCAAAATGCTGGGATTGCAGGCGTGAGCCACCAACACCTGGCTCCCCCGGTGATTCTGATAAACACTTATGATCCCCTGCTATAAGGCCCGGCATCCCCTAAATTGATGCTGATAAGAATCACTTGGGGAAGAGGTTTGTTATTGCTCATTTTTCCCACCGTTTCTCTTTTGGACACTATTGTATAATGATGTGAAGCTTGGTGCTTTGGCAGCCATCTTGCTAACATGAGGTAAAAACCAAGCCTTCACAGAGATACCACCCTGGTGCCTTGCGATCACTGAATCACTGCCCCAACCTCTGACCAGGTGCCTAAGTGCCTTGATTGTTTAAGCTCCTATTATTTGAGTCTTCTCTTACTTGCAATGGAAGACACTTTTTTATTGGTATAAGTATGCCCAACACAGTAGGAGTGTGTAGAACAACTTTTATAAATCCCTGCCATAGGCTGGGTGTGGTGGCTCATGCTTATAATACCAGCACTTTGGGAGGTCAGGAGGATCACCTGAGCCTAGGAATTTGAGACCAGCCTGGGTAACACAGTGAGACCCCGTCTCTACAAAAGAAAAAAAAAAATTAGCTGAGCATGGTGGCATGTGCTTGTAGTCCCAGCTACTCGAGAGGCTGAGGTGGGAGGATCACTTGGGCCCAGGAGGTCAAGGCTGCAGTGAGCTGTGATCACGCCACTGTATGCCAGCCTAGGTGACAGAACAAGACCCCATCTCAAAAAGAAAAGAAAAAAAAAAAATTCCAGGACATAAAATGATATAATGCCTAAAATTTTACTTTGAATATTCCCAGAAAAAAAAAAAGAAAACTAAGTGTGCAGGGAGGAGTGGGGTCGATTTTGACTTTAAAAAGTATTTAAGTTAAATTTTGAGAAATCCCTCTTTAGGAAACTTTTGAATTTAGGCTGTGGGGATAGATGAAAGGAGATGGCAAAGATTGATAACTGCTAAATCTGGATCATGTTGATTTCATACATACTGCACATGATTGTGGAAATTACCATCATAAAAAGTAAAAACAATTTTAAAAGACTGTTTAAAAAAAAAAAAAAAAGGCTGGGCGCAGCGGCTCACACTTGTAATCCCAGCACTTTGGGAGGCTGAGGTGGGCAAATCATCTGAGATCAGGAGTTCGAGACCAGCCTGACCAATATGGTGAAACCCCATCTCTACTAAAAATACAAAAATTAGCCGGCCTATGATGGTTCATGCCTGTAATCCCAGTTACTCAGGAGGCTGAAGTGGGAGAATCATTTGAACCGGGAGGTGGAGGTTGCAGTGAGCCGAGATCACATCACTGCACTCCAGCCTGGGCCACAGAGGGAGACCCTGTCTCCAAAGGAAAAAAAAAAAAAAAAAAAAAAGACTGGCTCATGTCTCCCCTAGAGGCAGACGAACTGGAAGAATTGGAAACTATCACTGAGAGTTGAGGATAAGAAATCTCCATTACGAAATGAGTCCCTGTAGATTTCATCATCTCTGACAGCCTTCATCAGTGCCGATTAGGGAAACTGATGACCAGGGAAACTAGAGGGCACTATAGCACACTGGCAGTGCTGGATGGCTTTGGCATACAAAAGCTCAAGTTTAGGTTCTGGCACTTATCAGCTATGTGACTGACCTCTCTGAGCCTCAGTCACCCTTGCTGTAAAATGGGGATAATGGGATAATAAAAATTCCCACCTCTTAGACAATTGTGAGAATTAACAGAAATGACTTATGTATTCAAGAAATAGTAGCTGCTATGGTTATTAGTTTATCTTTACTTCTAGTTTAAAGTCAAGAGTTGGCCAGAGTGGTGGCTCACACCTGTAATCCCAGCACTTTGAGAAGATTGCTTGAGGCAAGGAGTTTGAGACCACCCTAGCCAACACAGGGAAACTCCATCTCTAATATAAATAATAAAACCAGGCTGGGCACAATGGCTCAGGTCCATAATTCCAGCACTTTGGGAGGCTGAGGCAGGAGGATCACTTGAGGTCAGGAGTCTGAGTCCAGCCTGGTCAACATGGTGAAACCCTGTCTCTACTAAAAATACAAAAAAATTAGCCGGATGTGGTGACACACACCTGTAATCCCAGCGACTGGGGAGGCCAAGGCAAGAGAAACACTTGAACCCAGGAGGTGGAGGTTGCAGTGAGCCAAGATCGTGCCACTCCACTCCAGCCTGGGTGACAGAGCGGGACAGGTTTTCACCATGTTGGCCACACTGGTCTTGAACTCCTGAGCTCAGGCAATCTGCCCACCGTGGCCTCCCAAAGTGCTGGGATTACTGGAGTGAGCCACCGCGCCTGGCCCATTTATTTCCATTTTACAGATAAGAAAACTGAGTCCCAGGGTCTATCCTAGCAGCAAGGACTGACCGCCTTTCCAATTCCACTTCTCATGCACAGAACTCTTGACCCAGTGCTCATTCAGCTCCTTTCCCTTCCCCATCCTCCATCCCAACCCCAATGTCTCCATTTGCATCCCGGCCTGTGAAAGCGGATCAAGTGCCATAGTGGACAGGAACTGACGCAAGGATCAGAAAGTGCAGTTCAGGCACCACGCAGCTGTGTGACTTTACATCACTTACTTCACCTCTCTGAGTCTCAAGTTCCTTGTCACACCCCATACCCTGAAACTGTGATCATCTCAGCAGTCCCGCTGGGAGAGAGTCCTGCTCTCCTCCCACACCATTCCTCATCCTGGGGAGGCAGAAAGTAGAGACTCAAAAAGCCATCAAACACAAAGAAGACTCCTTGGAGCTCAAAGTTACCGTCCTTTCAAGGACAAAGAGAAACAGACCTGCATTAACCAATTACGCCCGGAGCGCCCCAGAGCTGGGTGGGAAGCACCATCCGTGGGAAACACTGCCACCCTGTGGCCACTGTCCTTCATTGCATGCCATTTCCAGGGCCCTGCTGGAAGCGCACGTGACCTCAGAGGCAATCCCGTTTCGGGATTCGAAAGCGGCGCTCCCCGGGGAGATGGGGAGCCTCTCAGGCACATTGGGAGCCTTGGAGGTTGACAAAATATAACAAGCCCTAGATGAGAGAGACGGCAGCATGGCATGCCAGAAAGCGGAAAAGCCTGGTTCTAAGTCACCACTGGCCTTTGCATAGGTTGTTCCCCTACCCGGAACAGGCTTCCCAAATATCCACGTGGCTCCATCTCTCAGCCCTCCAAGCCTTTGCTCAGCGGTGCCTTCTCTCCAGACCCGATTTACAATGGCAACACCGCCACTCCCCATCCCCCAGCACTGTATATTAATTACAGCATCCATCCCCATCTGAGATGCAACACGATTCAGTATCTTAGACTATGTGTCTTTTGCTTGTCGTCTCTTAACCCCACTAGAACGCCAGTTCCGATAGGACAGGGATTCTTGTCTTCTTCCTTGCTGTGTCTGCAACAGTATCTGGCTCGTATCATTTTTATTTTTATTTTACTTTATTTTTTGAGACAGAGTCTCTCTCTGTTGCTCACGCTGGAGTGCAGTGGCACGATCATGAGTCACTGCAGACTCAACCTCCCTGGCTCAAGCCATCCTCCCGCCTCAGCCACCTGAGTGGCTGGGACTACAGGCACACGCCTTCAGCCAGGCTAATTTTTGTAGTTTTTTGTAGAGATGGGGTTTTGCCATGTTGCCCAGGCTGGAATATCTTATTTATTTATTTATTGAATAAATGGGTGAAAGGTGCAGTGGCTTGGAAGCCTCTAAGATTCTCTGAGCCTTAGTTTTCTCCACTGTAAAATAAAGACAAAAACAGTCCCTTCCTTACCTACCTCACATAATTGCAGTGAGATCAAATGAACTGTTCATCAATGGGCTCTATCATGAATTGAATTATCTTTCCCCCAAACTTCATGTTCACTCAGAATCTCAGAACGTGATCTTTTTGGAAATAAGGGCTTTGTGGATGGAATTAGGTACAATAATGTCATGGTCGGGCACAATGGCTCACACCTGTAATCCTAGCGCTTTAGGAGGCTGAGGCAGGAGAATTGCCTGAGGCCAGGAGTTTGAGATCAACCTGGGCAACACAGTGAGATCCCATCTCTACAAAACCAAACTGGGCAGGGTGCCACGTTCCTGTAGTCCCAGATACTCGGAGACTGGGTTGGGACGATTGCTTGAGCACAGAAAGTTGAGGCTACAGTGAGCCGTGATCATGCCACTGCATTCCAGCATGGGAAACAGAGCCAGACCCTGTCTCAAAAACAAATAGTAATAATAAGATGAAATAATATTGGGTAAGGGTAGACTGTAAGTCTAGTAACTGATGTAAGTCAAAAAGAGGGCCGGTGGGGGTGGCTCATGCCTGTAATCCCAGCACTTCAGGAGGCCGAGGCAGATGGATCACCTGAGGTCAGGAATTCGAGACCAGTCTGGCCAACATGGTGAAATCCCATCTCTACTAAAAAGACAAAAAATTAACCGGGAGTAGTGGCGGGTGCCTGTAATCCCAGCTACTTGGGAGGCTGAGGCAGGAGAGGAAAAAAAAGAAGATGAAGAGAGGACCCATGCAGCCACAAGTCAAGGAAAACCTGGGGCCCCCAGAAGCTGGAAGAGGCAGAGGGATTCTCCCCTAGAGCATTCAAAGAGACCACAGCCCTGCAGACACCTTGACTGTGGACTTCAGGCCTCCAGACTTGAGATAACACATCAGCATTGTTTTTGTCATTGTTGTCATTTGTTTGTTTGTTTGTTTGTTTGTTTGTTTGTTTGTTTTTGAGACGGAGTTTCGCTCTTGTTACCCAGGCTGGAGTGCAATGGCGCGATCTTGGCTCACCGCAGCCTCCACCTCCTGGGTTCAAGCCATTCTCCTGCCTCAGCCTCCCGAGTAGCTGGGACTACAGTTGTGTGCCACCACGCCCAGGTAATTTTTGTATTTTTAGTAGAGACGGGGTTTCACCATGTTGGCCAGGATGGTCTCGATCTGTTGACCTCGTGATCCACCCGCTTCGGCCTCCCAAAGTGCTGGGATTATAGGTGCGAGCCACTGCACCTGGCCCATCTCCATTGTTTTAAGCCACTAAGTTTGTGGTAGTTGGTTATGGCAGCCCCACAAAAGTAATACAGGTTCCTACTTAACACATTGGAAAACACGAAGCAGGTATTTGTGGTCGAATGATATGTATATGGCCAGGAACCATGGCTCACACATGTAATCCCAGGACTTGGGGAGGCTGAGGCAAGAAGATTACTTGAGTCCAGGAGTTTGAGACCAGCCTGGGCAACGTGGCACTTCCCCATTTGTTGTTTTGTTTTGTTTTGTTTTGTTTTGTTTTGTTTTGTTTTGTTTTGTTTTGTTTTGTTTTGTTTTGTTTTGTTTTGTTTGAGACAGAGTCTCCCTCTGTTGCCAGGCTGAAGTGCAGTGGCACAATCTCAGCTCACTGCAACCTCCGCCTCCCGGGTTCAACCAATTCTTCTGCCTCAACCTCCAGAGTAGCTGGGACTACAGTTGTGCGCCACCACGCCCAGGTAATTTTTATATTTTTAGTAGAGACAGGGTTTCACCATGTTGGCCAGGATGGTCTCGATCTGTTGACCTCGTGATCCGCCCACCTTGGCCTCCCAAAATGCTGGGATTACAGGCGTGAGCCACCGCTCCTGGCCCCTCCCTCGCTTTTTTTTTTAATAAGCAAGGTGTGGTTGTGCCTGGAATCTCAGCTACTCAGGAAACTGAGGCAGGAGGATCTCTTGAGCCTGGGAGACTGAGGCTGTAGTGAGCTATGATTATACCCTTGTACTCCAGCCTGGTTGACAGAGCAACACCATGTCTCAAAAAAAAAAAAAAGAAAAGAAAAGAATTACATACATATGCTGTTCAACACAGTCCCAGTCAGCAGGGATTCTAATACTACTTTGAAATGTTTTGTTAAAATAAATGCTTCACTCCATGCTGGGCACTATTGCACGGGCAGTGAAGGCGTGTGTGGGTATCAGCAGGCGCACTCCACTTTCAGCCAGAGGGTGAGACTCTCTGAGCCTACCTCTTTTTCTGCTGCTTCCCTTGGGTTTGGTGGACAATTTTGACCCATCGTGGAGGATCGGAGAAGGCCAGGCCTGCCGGGTGGTGAAGTCAAGTTCTTCCAGCTGGTCTAGGCTCCTTTAAAGAGATACTTGGATTTGTTTCTTGCCAAGACTTTAAAAAATTAACACAAACTTCATGGCTTAAAACAACAGGTATGTATTATTGTACAGTTCTGGAGGTCGAAATCCGGCAACAGGTTATACTGGGCTGAAAGTTCATGTGTCGGTAGGGATGGTTCCCTCTGGGAGGTCCAGGGAAGAATGTGTTTCCCTGTCTTCTCCAGATTCCAAAGGCTGCTGCACTCCTCGGCTCATGGTCCTGTAGCGGAGGAAAGATTTCTTTCCCTATCCATCTTTGGTTCATGGCAGAGACACCCCTAATAAAAGACTGATGAATCAGAGAAGAGCATAGAAATTTATTCAACAAGGTTTATGTGATGTGGGAACGTTTAGAAATGAAAACCCAGCCAGGTGCGGTGGCTTACACCTGTAATCCCAGCACTTTGGGGCGACGAGGTCAAGAGATTGAGACCATTCTGGCCAACATGAGGAAATTCTGTCTCTACTAAAAATACAAAAATTAGCTGGGTGTAGTGGCACGAACCTGTAATCCCAGCTACTCGGGAGGCTGAGGCAGGAGAATCGGTTGAGCCCAGGAGGTGGAGGTTGCAGTGAGCCAAGATCGTGCCACTGCACTCCGGCCTGGCAAGAGATGGAGACTTCATAGGAAAGAAAGAGAGAGAGAGAGCGTGTGAGGGAAGGAAGGAAGGAAGGAGGGAGGGAGGGAGGGAAGGAAGAAAAGAAGGACGGACCCAAGGAAATAGGGGAACCTGTGTGTGTGTGTGTGTGTGTGTGTGTGTGTGTGCGTGCGTGCATGTGTGCGTGTGTGTGTGTTTAAACAGTTTGTAACTTATTTTTTTTTTATTTTTTTGACTTGTATTTTAGATTTGAGGATACAAGCACAGGTTTGCTACAAAGGTATATTGTGTGATGCTGAGGTTGGGGTGCAATTATGATTGAAACTGTCACCCAGGTAGTGAGCATAGTACCTGATCCATGGTTTTTCAATCCTTGCCTCCCTCTCTCCTTCCTCCCACTTGTATTTCTCAGTGTTTATTGTTCCCTTCTTTTTTTTTTTTTTTTTTTTTGTGATGAATCTTGTTCTGTCACCCCTGGCTGAAGTGCAGTGGCATGATCTCAGCTCACTGTAACCTCTGCCTCCCATGTTCAGGTTCAAGCGATTCTCCTGCCTCAGCCTCCTGAGTAGCTGGGATTACAGGTGCGTGCCACCATGCCCAGCTAATTTTTTTGTATTATTAGTAGAGATGGGTTTTCGCTGTGGTGGCCAGGCTGGTCTCAAACTCCTGACCTCAAGTGATCTGCCCACCTCAGCCTCCCAAAGTGCTGGGATTACAGGCGTGAGCCACTGCGCCCCGCCTATTGTTCCCTTTTTTATGTCATGTGTACCCAATGCTTAGCTTCCACTTATAAGTAAGAACATGCAGTATTTGATTTTCTGTTTCTGATTAGTTTGCTTAAGATAATGGCCTCCAGCTCCATCCATGTTGCTGCAAAGAACATGGCTTTGGTTTGGGTTTTTCTGTTTTTGGGGGGGTTTTTTGTTTGTTTTCTTTGAGATGGAATCTCACTCTGTTGCCCAGGCTGGAGTGCAGTGGCACAATCTTGGCTCAGTGCAACCTCCGCCTCCTGGGTTCAAGCGATTCTCCTGCCTCAGCCTCCCAAGTAGCTGACGCTGCAGGCGTATGCCACCACGCCCACCTAATTTTTGTATTTTTAATAGAGATGAAGTTTCACTATGTTGGCCAGATGGTCTCGAACTCCTGACCTCGTGATCCGCCCGCCTCAGCCTCCCAAAGTGCTGGGATTACAGGCATGAGCCACTATGCCTGGCTGGCTTCATTCTTTTATTTTGGCCGTGTAGTATTCCATGGTGGATCTGTACCACATTTTCTTTATCCAGTCCACCATGGATGAGCACCTAGGTTGATTCAATGTCTTTGCTATTGTGAATAGGAAACCTGTGTGTTTTTGTGAGAAATTTGATGAGTACCATCGTGAGGAAGTATGATTAGACAGAAGGGGTATGATCGAAAGGTAGTAACTGCAGGAAATTTAGCAAGGCCTGTTTGTTTAGATTCTTAGCTTCTCTGTGTCTTTGGGGATAAGGATGTCAGCCTGGGCAACATGGCAAAACTCCATCTCTACCAAAAAAATTTTTTTAAAAACTTAGATATTATAGTGCACACCTGTGGTCCAAGCTACTACTAGGGAGGCTGAGGCAAGAGAATTGCTTGAGCTCAGGAGTTTGAGGCTGCAGTGAGTTATGATTGCACCACTGCACTCCAGCTGGGCAATGGACCAAGACCCTGTCTCAAAAAAAAAAAAAAGAATAAGGTATTCCCTTCCTCTGGGTGGGCACCCCTCAACAGAAGATTTTATGGCCGGCTTCAGGAGAGAAGAATGAGGGAAGATGTGAGTGGTCTTCCTGCTTCTGCTGTTTTCTTCAATACAAGGTGCCATATTTTGAGGTAGTATGTCCTGAACCCCATAAGTTCCCTTCCAGTGAGCAGTCAAAACTTTTAAAAATTAGCCAGACATGATGGCCTGTAGTCCCAGCTACTCAGGAGGCTGAGGCAGAAGGATCACTTGAATCCAGAAATTTGAGGCTGCAGTGAACCATGATTGCACCACTGCACTCCAGCCTGTGTGACAGAGCAAGACCCTGTCTAAAATAAAATAAAATAATGTGAGGTGCTGGAAAGTCTCTGCTTCCATCCTCACATCCCCTTCTCTGACCCGGACTCGCCCGTCTCCTCCTCTCTCCCTCGTAAGGACACTTGTGATTATCTTGGGTCACCCAGGTTAACCCAAATCATCTCCCCATTTCAGGGTCCTTCACTTCATTGCATCTGCAAAGTCCCTTTTGCCCTGTGACATATTTACAGGATCTGGGGACCAGGAGACAGACATCCCTGGAGGCGGGAGAGGGGAGGTGCATTCTTCCGCCTACCACAGTGAAGGGACAGAGAAAGTCAAGATCAGCCAGCGGCTCAGGTTGGGTGGAAGTCTTCTGATATCTGCATAGCCTCCCGCTTAATCGCCCATGTCTGCTTTGCTGCTTCCAGACTGTTCTCTACAGAGCAGCTGGAGTGACTCTTTTTTTTCTTTCATTATTTTTTAGATGGAATCACCAGGATGGAGTGCAGTGGCGTGATCTCGGCTCACTGCAGCCTCCACCTACCAGGTTCAAGTGATTCACCTGCCTCAGCATCCTGAGTAGCTGGGACTACAGGCATGCATCACCATCCCCAGGTAATTTTCATATTTTTGGTAGAGACAGGGTTCCACCACGCTGAGCAGGATGGTCTCCATCTTTTCACCTCATGATCTGCCCACCTCGGCCTCCCAAAGTGCTGGGATTAGAGGCGTGAGCCGCTATGCCGGGCCCTGGAGCGGCTTTCTTAATCCAAAGATCTGATTTTGCTGCTGTTCTGCTGTCCACCCTCCAAGGCCTTCCTCTCACTCTGAGTAAAATCCAAACTTCCAGGCCAGGCACAGTGGCTCACACCTGTAATCCCAGCACTTTGGGAGGCAGAGGCAGGCAGATTATTTGAAGTCAGGAGTTCGAGACCAGGCTGACAAATGCAATGAAACACCGTATCTACTAAAAAATGCAAAAGAATTAGCCAGATGTAGTGGCACATGCCTGTAATCTCAGCTACTTGGGAGGCTGAAGCAGGAGAATTGCTTGAACCTGAGAGGTGGAGGTTGCAGTAGCAGAGACTTCATCCCTGCACCTCTGTCCTAGGTGACAGAGCAAGACTCCATCAAAAAAAAAAAAAAAAAAAAAAAACGAACTCCAGTTATAAGGTTGTCCAGCATCAACTCCCATGAACCATGGCCTGACGCCCTCCTTCTTCTTCACCATGCTCCAGTCACTCCATCTTTCTTCCTGTTCCTCCAACATGAAATGCTCCTTCCCACCCCAGGCCCTTTGCACCTGCCATGTCTACTGCCCCAGCCACACCTCCCACTCATCGTCCACATGCCGCAACTTCTCATACCTCAGGTCCCTGCTCACAATCCTGCTCAGATCGCCTTATCCAAAGGCGTCCCTTTTCCACTTATTACTTTCTAGCATATCACATTATTATTATTTTTTTTAATTTTATTTTAGACACGGTCTTGCTCTGTCACACAGGCTCGAGGACAGTGGTGCAGTCACAGTTCACTGCAGCCTCAAATTCCTGGATTCAAGTGATCCTCCTGCCTCAGCCTCCTGAGTAACTGGGACTACAGGCGTGTACCACCACACCTGGCTGATTTTTTTTATTTTTTTTATTTTTAGTATAGACAGGATCTCGCTATGTTGCCCAGGCTGGTCTCAAACTCCTGGACTCAAGCCATCCTCATGTCTCGGCCTCCCAAAGTGCTGGGATTACAGGCATGAACCACTACATCCAGCCCATTTTATTTTCTTCCTAGCATGTATCACTATCTGAATGTATCTCAATTATTGTATTTACTTGCTTACTTTCTGTCGTCATAAAGGTAAGCTCCGTGAGACCAGAAATATCATCTCTCTCTGGCATCCCAGGGCCTGGAACAGTGCCTGGTAAGTAACAAGTGCTTGTAAGTTGCATGCTGTATCAAGTCATATAGGTATTATTGTTAGTCCTGTGTTACAGAGGAGAAAATTGGGGTGCAAAGAAGTTCTATGACTTGTTCACCTCCTACAGCTATGGATTAGCATTCCAGAGCTGCTGTAACAAAGAAAGTACCACAGCCTATGGGGCTTAAACAACAGACACGTATTGTGTTACAGTGCTGGAGGCCAGATGTCCAAAATCAAGGTATCAGTGGGGCTGGGTCCTTCTGCAGGCTGTAAAGGAAACTTGCATTCAAGGCCTCTCTCCTTGGACTGCAGATGGTCATCTTCTCTCTCTCTTTCTCTCGACATCGTCTTCCCTCTGTGTCTGTCTGTGCCCAAATTTCCCCTTATTGTAAGGACCCCACTCACCCTCCAAGGCTTCCCCTCACTTGGAATAAAACCCAAACTTCCAGGCTGGATGCCTGGAATATAAACTTCCAGTCCCATTGGATTAGGCCCCACCCTCATGACCTCTCTTCATCTTGATGACCTCTGTAAAGAGCCTCTCTCCCTATAAGGTCACATTCTAAGGTACCAAGGGTCATTTGGGAAGAATGTGTCTTAGTCCATTTTCTGTTGCTTACAATACCTGAAACTGGGTAATTTATAAAGAAAAAGAATTTATTTCTGACAGTTGTGGAGTGTAGGAGCCCGCAGGTCGAGGGGGTGCATGTGGTGAGGGCCTTCCTGCTGGCGGGGGACCCTCTGCAGAGTCCCCAGGCAGCACAGGACATCCCATGGAGAGAGGGCGGAGCTGCTCACTTGCTAGTTCAGGTCTCTCTCCCTCTTCTTATAAAGCCACTAGTTCCACTCCTATGATAATCCGTTAATCTATTAACTCATTAATCCATAAGTGGATTAACCCATTCATGAGAACAGAGCCTTCATGATCTGATTACTTCTTAAAGGCCCCACCTCTTAATACCGTCATATTGGGGATTAAGTTTCACCAACATGAGTTTCAGAGGAGGTAAATATCCAAACCACAGCAGAAGGGTTACAATTCAACCTCTAACAAGCTGGTATGTGGCAGAGGCAGGATTCAGGTCCAGCTCTGTCTGATATGACCTGACTGCAAGAAAGATGCAAGTGACCGTGTTGAACAATGACATTGGCAGCCCCCAAATTGGCACCCTTGTGTGGGCCCCTCCCACACTGACGTAGCTTGGCCATGGGATTTGCTTCAGTCAACAGGACATTTGCACGTAGGATGCCCGCAGATTTGCTCTGAGGATCAGCATGTTGGAACACTGTCTCGAACCCAGCCATCGTGGTAGAAAGAAGTCCACCTACCCTACTACCCTACCAGAGAGAAGTTCACATGAAGAGAAGGCCCTGGATCATGAGGGATTATCTTGGATCTTCCAGCCCTGGTGGATGCCTTGAGAAGCACAGATAAGCCCTGTGCAGATCACCCAGTCAGGAGCAAATCAATGGTTGTATTTTAAGCCATTGCATTTTGGAGTCATTTACAATGCAGAGTTGGCAACTCAAACGGTGATCTGTGCTACTATGAATTTATATCATCAGCTGATTTTTTTCTTTTCTTTTTTTTTTTTTTTTTTTTGAGACAGAGTCTCACTCGTTGCCCAGGCTGGAGTGCAGTGGCATGATCTCTGCTCACTGCAACCTCTGCCTCCTGGGTTCAAGTGATTTTCTTGCCTCGGCCTCCTGCGTAGCTGGGATTACAGGTGAGCAACACCATACCCAGCTAATTTTTGTATTTTTAATAGAGACGAGGTTTCACCATGTTGGCTAAGCTGGTCTTGAACTCCTGACCTCAAATGGTCCACCTGCCTCAGCCCTCCCAAAGTGCTTGGATTACAGCCACCAGCTGATACGTAGACCTTTCGGACCCCAAGCAAATTCACCCACAAGCACACGGTGATTGGCTTATTTACAATGTTGTCTATGAGGTTCTTTAATAAGGAATGGGCTTGGCTTCGTTCTTTTTGGAATAGGGCCAAGAATGAATAAACAATTGAATGAATTAATAAATATATGCTCATACACACTGTAAATAATATTACTAATCCTCAGAAGAGAGATATTCTCAGACACCTTTAAGAATTTGTCTCATGTTGGCTGGGCACAGTGACTCACACCTGTAATCCCAGCACTTTGGGAGGCCAAGGCAGGTGGATCATGAAGTCAGGAGTTCAAGACCAGCCTAGCCAAGATGGTGAAACCTGTCTCTACTAAAAATACAAAAATTAGCTGGGTGCAGTGGCAGGTGCCTATGATCCCAGCTACTTGGGAGGCTGAAGCAGGAGAATCACTAGAACCAGGGGGGCAGAAGTTGCAGTGAGCCAAGATTGTGCCGCTGCACTCCAGCCTGGGTAACAGAGTGAGACTCCATCTCAAAAAAAAAAAAAGAATTTGTCCCATGCCATGTCTCAGAGCCCAGGAATCCCTGTGTCTCTGGAGAGCCCTGGGCAGTATAGAAATTGTGCATTCAAAAATTTGTCAGGGGAGGCCAGGTATGGTGGCTCACACCTGTAATCCCAGCACCAGCACTTTGGGAGGCCGAGGCAAGAGGATCACTTGAGATCGAGAGTTAGATGCCTGGGCAACCTAGTGAGATCCTATCTCTACAAAAAAAAATTAAAAATTAGCAGGGTGTGGTGGCATGCATCTGTAGTCCCATCTACTCTGGAGGTTGAGTTAGGAGGACCACTGGAGCCCAAAACTTTGAGGTTGCAGTGAGCTATGACTGCACCCACTGCACTCCAGCCTGGGCAACAGAGACAGACTCTGTCTCTAAAAAAAAAGTAAAAAGATGATCAGGGTACCATTACTTCTTCCACTCAATCCCATCTAATCATGTATAACCGAGCCCCAAGCACAGGACACCAAAGACAGTCAGGATGTTTTTTGTTGTTGTTGTTGCTTTTTTATTTATTGATTTTATTGCATTTTAGGTTTTGGACAGGATTTTTTTTTATTGAGGTATCTGACCAGAGACGAACGTAAAAAGTCAGGACAAAGAGAGAGGTCTCCCCCAAGTGGGAATCTGGGGAGATGCAGTCTAAGAGGAAAAGAGGGAGCCTCTAAGTTTACCGCTGAATGAGAACATGAAAGCGGTGCTGGAGGAGGAAAGTCACAACCTAGGTCATGTATACACTCCTGTTGCAGATATTAGGAGACTGGAGAGACCAATGGCTGAAACAGAAGGATTTTATTTAGGTGACCGGCTCAGTAGATTCGTCGAAAACTGAGCACAGGACAAAGAAAATGGGTGCCTTTTATGCACCTTTGTGATACAGGATGACAAAGCAGGAAGTGATTTTACAGAACTAAGAACAAAGAGGTTAATTAACCTGTGGCATGTCTTGTGATGTACTTTAATTTGAAAAATAACATTTTGAGAAACACATTTCGCATTCTTCAGGTTTATTTGCCCTGTGACCTTGCAGCTGGCCAGCAAGAAGAACAGGAACCTTTAGATGCCTGGGAACTTAGCTAAGAATGTGGGGAGGATAGATAAGGTTAAATGCTTTACTGAGAGACAGTTACTATTTATTTTGTCTCAAGCAGAGCTGGGGAGGAAGTATATTAAACAGCACACAGCACAGCAAGATTTACCTTATTAGATAACAACTGCTACAAATTACTATTATTGTTATCATTTAATTTTCTTCTTCACTTCTGGGGCAGGCAGGGGTGGGCATTTCGGAGGCAGGTTGGGTGTAGGGACAGGGCGTGCAGCACATTCCCGCTCACTCAGCACCATCTGGGTCCCTTTTGCTCCACCTGCGTCCCCCAGATATTTCGTCTATTATCAACTGAATGTCATGCCCCCCCCAAATTCATATGTTGAAGCCCTAATCCCCAATGGGATGGTATTAGGAGGTGGGGCCTTAGAGAGGTGATTAAGTTTAGAAGAGGTCATGAGAGCAGGGTCCCCACGATGGGATTAGTGCCCTTATTGGGGGCGGTGGTCACCGCCACTCAACTGAAACTCTGGGCTCTGCAGAATGTTGTCTTGGCTCCCAGAGGAAACATCATTTCCACCAGGGACACAGACGTCCCATTAAATGTGACGCTGCTGCTGCCACATGGTTCCTTTGGATGCTTCATGGTGGGAAAGATGAGCAGGCAAAGAAAGGAGCCTCTGTCCTGGGAGGAGGAATGAATGCCACCATCAGGAGGAAGAAGGGCTGCCTGGGGTCAGGGAAGATGTTTAGCCCTGAGTGATTCCACTGGCAATTTCTAGTCATCACTTTTTTTTTTTTTTTTTTTTTTTTAAGAGAGAGACAGCATCTCACTCCATTACCCAGGCTGGCATTCAGTGGTGTCATCACAGCTCCCCGCAGCCTCCCACTCCTGGGCTCACGAGATCCTCCCACCTCAGCTTCCCAAGCAGCTGGGCCCACAGGTGCACATCACCCTGTCCAGCTAATTTTTAATTTTCTTTTTTTTTTTTACAGAGATGAGGTCTTGCTATGTTGCCCAGGTTGGTCTCAAACTCCTGACCTTAAGTGATCCTCCCACCCCAGCCTCCCAAAGCACTGGGATTATAGACATGAGCCACCATGCCCAACCTCTGGCCCACTTTTGATGGGAAATGGTCACGTGCAACAGCCACAGCCTGAGAAGGGATGGGATGATGACCAGGGGATCAGCCCCCAAGGTGAGCCACCGAGGTCAGCAAGGGGCATGGCCAAGGGCAAGGGGAGCAAGAGTGTGAGTAACAGAGAATGGAGGCCGGGCACAAAGGCTCACACCTGTAATCCCAGCACTGTGAGAGGCCGAGGTGAGTGGATGACGAGGTCAAGAGATTGAGACCATCCTGGCCAACATAGTGAAACCTCATCTCTACTAAAATACAAAAATTAGCCAGGCGTGGGGGTGTACACCTGTAGTTCCAGCTACTCAGGAGGCTGAGGCAGGAGAATTGCTCGAACCCAGAGGCGGAGGTTGCAGTGAGCTGAGATTTCACCACTGCGCTCCAGCCTGGTGACAGAGCAAGACTCCATCTCAAAAAAAAAAAAAAAAGAGAGAGAATAGAGACAGTGAATACCTGCCGGCAGCCGAGTTCCCTCCCAGCCTCTTCCCTTCAGGAAGCAGGTACGCAGACTCAGCCAGGGTCTGCATCTGCTTTGATGTGAAGCACGAAGCCTCAGCCCCCTTTCCCGAGTTTAGGGAAACTCTACAAGGCCAGCTCCAGAGCTGCTGGAAGGTAACACAGTCCAACCCATCGATCCCTCTGCACAGTGCTGCCTCCTGCCATGCTGGGTGCTGATCCCCAAAACCTTTCCCATGTGCCAGTCTCCACCTCAGAGCCTGCATCCCCAGGTAACCACCTGCACCACCAGCTCTAGTCCCGGAGAGCAGCTCCCGCAGGCAGCTTTCTCATGCCCGACTCCAGTCCCGCTCACCCAGCACACACCCATCTCCTCTTGCTCCCCGTGAATCACCCAGATATTTCTTCTGTTATTAACTGAATGTTCGTGTCCCCACAAATTCGTGTATTGAAGCCCTAATCCCCAATGGGATGGTATTAGGAGGTGGGGCCTTAAGAGGTGATTAGGTTTAGAAGAGGTCATGAGAGCAGGGCCCCCACCATGGGATTAGTGCCCTTATGAAAAAGCAAAAACAGGCCGGGCAGGAGGATCCCGGTACTTTGGGAGGCCGAGGTGGGTGGATCACCTGAGGTCAGGAGTTCAAGACCAGCCTGACCAACATGGAGAAACCCCGTCTCTACTAAAAATACAAAATTAGCCAGGCGTGGTGGCGCATGCCTGTAATCCCAGCTACTCAGGAGACTGAGGCAGGAGAATCACTTGAACCCAGGAGGCGGTGGTTGCGGTGAGCCGTGATCATGCCACTGCACTCCAGCCTGGGCAACAAGAGTGAAACTCAGTCTCAAAAAACAAACAAACAAACAAAAAGTTCTCTGGTGTGTGCTCTCTGTCTATCTCTATCTCCCTACCATGTCACTATTCAGCAAGAAGGCAGCCATCTACAAGCCAGGAAGAGAGCCCTTCCCAGAACCCAATCATGCTGGCACCTTGATATTGAATTTCCAGCCTTCAAGAAATCAATGTGCTTGTTTAAGCCACCCATTCTATGATATTTTGTTATAACAGCCGGAGCTGACTAAGGCACTTTCTCATGCAACTGTCTTGCTTCATAAGGCTCTCTGAAGTTAGAGGTCACCAGCATCTCCCACATCTACCCATACAGCCATGCTTTACCCCTGTACAGACAGCAGAGGGAGGTAAACTGCCTTCCCAGGGGACACCGGCTGTTCTCAGGTGGAGCAAGCCCTTCCGTCACCTGGCACCTCTCTCTACCCTGTTCGGGCCCCCTCCTGTAGCGAGCAACCTAGGGAAGTGGGATGGGCTAAGAAGAACGAAGTTTTATGGGTGATGAAGAAGACGACAACAATGTGTTTTTTTGTTTTTTTGGGTTTTTTTTTTTTTTTTTTTGAGTCAAGAGAGAAAGTTTGTCAAATCTGCAGGGGGTTCTGAAAAGATATTCTTGCAGCTGTACCACCCACCACCACCATCACCATGCACGTGCAGATGCCCTCATGTGCCTACTCCCCTGGGGCTGAGCAGGTGACCACAGTCAATTCACCTGATCAGCCGCTGCTCCCCAGGCACCACACCAGCCAGAGGGGCTGAGCACAGAGTGCCTCCCAGCCTCAGCCACCCACTGTGTCAGAAGACACCTTCCCATTAAAGAAAAATCCCAGCCCAGGCTGGGCAAGGTGGCTCACACCAGTAATCCCAGCGCTCTGGGAGGGCTGGTGGATCACCTGAGGTCAGGAGTTGCAGACCAGGCTGGCCAACCCTGTCTCTATTACAAATACAAAAATTAGCTGGGCATGGTGGCACTTGCCTGCAATCCCAGCTCTTCGGGAGGCTGAGGTGGGAGGATCATTTTCACCTGGGAGGCGAAGGTTGCAGTGAGCCGAGATTGCACTGCTGCACTCCAGCCTGGGTGACAGAACGAGACCCTGTCTCAAAAAAAAAAAAAAAAGAAAAGAAAGAAAGAAAGCGAAGTCCCAGCCCTAGCACTAAATCCAGGACACAAGCTCAGACTCCAGTTTCACTGAAGATTATTCCAGTACATCAGAGAAGTTCTGATCTCTGTCCTGATTCGTTCGAACTGATATAACAAAATACCTTATTTGACTCATTTTTTTTTTTTGAGTGAGACAGTCTCACTCTGCTGCCCAGGCTGGAGGGCAGTGGCACAGTCTTGGCTCACTGCAACCTCTGCCTCCGAGGTTCAAGTGATTCTCCTGCCTCAGCCTCCTGAGTAGCTGGGATTACAGGTGCACACCACCACGCCCAGCTAATTTTGTGTTTTTAGTAGAGACAGGATTTCACATGTTGGCCAGGCTGGTCTCCAACTCCTGACCTCAAGTGATCCTTCCACCTCAGCCTCCCAAAGTGCTGGGATTACAGGCGTGAGCCACCGTGCCTGGCCAAGACCAAGTAATTTATAAACAACAGGAATGTCTTGCTCGCAGCTCTGGCTAGGGAGTCCAAGATCCAGGTGCTGGCAGATTCCATGTCTAGTGAGGGCCTGCTTGCTGGTTCACAGATGCTGTCCTCTCATAGTGTCCCCACATGGTGAAAAGAGGGCTAGAATACCTTCTGGGGTCTCCTTTACAAGAGCTCTAATCCCACTCATGAGGGCTCCACCCTCAAGACTTAATTATCTCCCAAAGGCTCCACTTTCTGATACCTTGGGGTTAGCATTTCTTTCCTTCCTTCCTTCCTTCCTTCCTTCCTTCCTTCCTTCCTTCCTTCCTTCCTTCCTCCCTCCCTCCCTCCCTCCCTCTCTCTCTCTTTCTTTCTCTCTCTCAGTCTCATTCTGTGTCCCAGGCTGGAGTGCAGTGGTGCGATCACAGCTCACTGCAGCCTCAAAATCCTGGGTTCAAGTGATCCTCCTGCCTCAGCCTCCTGAATAGCTGGGACCACAGGTGCCCACCACTAGGCCTGGCTAATTTTGGGGGTTTTTGTTTGTTTGTTTTGGGGTTTGTTTTTGTAGAGACTGGGTTTCGTCATGTTGGCCAGGCTGGTCTCAAACTCCTGGGCTCAGGTGATCCTCCCACCTCCACCTCCCGAAGTGCTGGGATTACAGGCATGAGCCACCGCACCTGACCATTGTATTCTTACCTACTCAGTGTGCATACATTGAGCACCTACCATGTGCCTGGAAGTTTCCAGACCCTTATCCATTCAGGCATTTGGGCAGGAAAGGGCTCTGTATCACTTCTGGTTCTTGTTTGCAAGCAGCAGAAATGGGCTCTGGTTAATTAAACAGTCAAGAAGTTTGGTAAAAAGATATGAGAGGACTTCCAGAATCATATGTACTCAGTGGAGCCAGGAGAGCGGAGGATGGAGCCTGTCAGGCCAGGGGCCCTGGCACTGGGGGCAGAAACAGGACAGAAGAACCACCCCCCAACCGTCCCAGTTTCCTTCTACATGGCAGCCACCCTGGCTGGCAACGGACCGTTTCCTCTGCTCTGTCCTCCTCTCTCCTCTTCCAGCTCCCAGCGTCTTCCCAAGCCCTGACTCACTTCGCCATACCTGCCCTCCTCTCCCCGCCATTACATAACTGTCCCCTGTCCCAGGGGCCCTTATGTAACTTGAGTCACCTCCGGCTCCCTGCCCCACCTCGCAGCTCCCACCTCAGTCTGGCCTATCTGGTACAATCTTTCACAGTTGGCTGGGCCAAGCCCTCAGTAAGAAATGTGAAAACAGAGAGAGAGAAGGAGGACACTCCCACTCCCAGCAGTGGGACAGAACAGAGACAAGCCCCAAGCGGCAAGAGGACCTCTAGAGGAGGAAGCTCTTCTGCACACCAAGCCCAGGCCCATGGCCCCTGTCAGGGACTTGAGCAGCTCCCCGTGCCTCGATGTGCACTTCCATAAAATGGGGCTATAGTACATGTCATAGGATTGTCAAGAGAATCAGAAAGTTTATTTATGTTCGTGTGTGTGTGTGTGTATGTGCGCCAAGTGTTTAGGGCAGTGCCTGGCAAACTGTAAAGGCTACATGACTGTTTGTTACTCTTTTTGGAGAGATGGTTCTAGATAAGTGTTCCTTGAGTGGCCTTGAGTTTCACACTCTTAAAACTGATAAACAAGTAGAAGACCCCCAAAGAGCTTTTGTTTAGGTATATGCCAATACTTCATATCCTGCCTCGGACAGAGTCAGTGCCCAGTAAAGATTAAGAGCTATTGTTCTCATTTAAAAAGAACTTGGAGGCCAGGTGTGGTGGCTTACACCTATAATTCCAGCACTCTGGGAGGCCAAGACTGGTGAATTGCTTGAAGCCAGAAGTTCAAGACCAGCCTGGCCAACATGGTGAAATATCATCTCTAAAAATACAAAAAATTAGCCAGGTGTGGTGGTGCACACCTGTAATCCCAGCTACTCGGGAGGCTGAGACACAAGAATCACTTGAACCTGAGAGACAGGGTTTGCAGCAAGCTGAGATCACGCCACTGCCCTCCAGCCTGGGTGATGACAGAGTGAGAGTTCATCTCAAATAAATAAAAAAATTAAATTAAAGGACTTGGAAGAGGTAATATTGGTAGGTAAATACCAAGTAAATACCTACCAAAATTCACCCTATTTCAAATTAAAGCCAAGGAAATTTAAAAGTACTCATACAATAAACCTATTACATGTTATCATAAAAGCTTTTTATGAAGAATGACTATATTTTCCAAATGAAAAAGCCATGAGTGAGAAGCACAGCAATAGTTTACATTTTTCAGAATCTCTGAAATGCCTGACTTAATAAAAGACAGCGGGACCTTCACATCGGCTCCCGCCATCAGTCTGTTGCAGTATCACATATCCGAAAGCCCCTGGGAAACTCCACTGTACGCTCAGGAGAGAATGACAGTGAAAGGGGAGTGTAAGATTTTAGTGCTATTACGAAAACAGTTTTGATCTTGCAGACCCACAGAGAGGTTCCCTGGACAACACTTCAAGAACCACTTGGTACACTGAAGAAAGAAAGAGCGTGGAGGCCAGGCGCGGTGGCTCACGCCTGTAATCCCAGCACTTTGGGAGGCCGAGGCAGGTGGATCACTTACAGTCAGGAGTTCGAGACCAGCCTGACCAATATGGTGAAACCCCATCTCTACTAAAAAATACAAAAGTTAGCCAGGCATGGTGATGTGCACCTGTAGTCCCAGCTACTAGGATGACTGAGGCAGGAGAATTGCTTGAACTCGGGAGGTGAAGGTTGCAGTGAGCCTAGATCACACCACTGCACTCCAGCCTGGGTGACAGAGCAAGACTCCGACTCAAAAAAAAAAAAAAAAACCAGAGTGAAAAGAAACATATTTTCATGTTTTCACCCAATTAGTACTCACCAAAACAATAACAAGTAACTAGAGACCAGGTTTGCTCTCTTGACTCAAATCTCCAAGCCCTTTTAAATTAAAACAACAACACCTGACCCCTACTGGGCACTGGCTGAGTTCACCTGGCTGCTAGTCGCTGGGCTCCAACAGGTGGAGACTATTATGAGCCTCTTCCTCCCATAGATGCAGAAACCAAGATGCAGAAAAACAGTGATTTCTCTAAGGTCACGTGGCCATGTGGCGATTCCATCCTCAGTGTTTCTGAATCTCCTCCCACCCTGTTTAGCAATGGTCCCAGCCTGCTTCAGCCTGCAGACCCGGTGATTCTCATTTAATTGAATTGGTCCAGGGAAGTACCCAGGCACCCTTTTTTTCTTTGACTCAGGTGATTCTCATGAGCAGCCAGGCCTGAGAAGGCCTGGGCCAAGGTCTTACCACTGAGAGTGCAGTCCTGGCTCTGGCAGTCCACTGGGAGCTTTTGAGGGTAGAGAATCCTCTCCCTCCCTCTGAACCAGAATGTTCATTTGGACAAGCACCTGGGTGATTTGGAAGCACATCACAGTGTCATAAGGAAAAACTAAAAGAAAGTGCAGCTGATCATAGGATTCCCGCCCACGGGTAAGAGAGCAGGATAGGGCAGTGGTTACAGCCTGCACATCCGGCCTCTGCCTCTGCTCGCTCGCTCGCTCGCTCGCTCTCTCTCTCTCTCTCTCTCTCTCTTCTCTCTTCTCTCTTCTCTCTTCTCTCTCTGCTTTTTGAGATGGCGTTTCATTCTTTGTTGCCCAGGCTGGAGTGCAGTGGCACGATCTCAGCTCACTGCAACCTCAACCTCCCAGGTTCAAACAGTTCTCCTGCCTCAGCCTCCCAAGTAGCTGCGATTACAAGCATTTGACACTATGCCTGGCTGATTTTTATCTTTTTAGTAGAGGTGGGGTTTCATCATTTTGGCCAGGCTGGTCTCAAACTCCTGACCTCAGGCTATCCGCCCACCTCAGCCTCCCAAACTGTAAAGCAGAAACCTTCTATGAAGATAGAGAGCGGCTTCTGTGACAGAGTTGAGTCGGGAGAAAAGGAGGGGAAGAGAGAAGGGAAAAGGGCCACACACATTCTATCTGGCCCTGGGATTGGGTTTGATCACCCTGAGACAGTGGTGACTCAGAAGCTCAGAAGCCACCCTCATGGGTGACTGGGTAGGACACTGGATATACTTGCCACCTGCTCAAGCCCCTGCTCCTTGAACTCTCAGAATGGTCACTTGGGGAAGACACTAAGGGTTCCTACCTCAAGCACCTTTCCCTCACCCTCCTTCTTTACTTGAGTCTCATGGTACCAAAAGCTCACTTCTCAGCCTCCTTTGCACTAGAGGAAGTGATGTGATTCAGTTCTGACCAAGGAAATATAAGGGGAATTCTGCAGCTGGGGTAAGAGGTGAGGCAGTTCTAGGAATGATTTTCTTTCTGATTAACAGGGAGGCTCACAGGGCAAGCTGTCTTCCCTGGACAGCTTCTTTCCCATGTTGGAGATTGTCAAGTGAAGATGTGATGTTTGGTGCCGTGGCCACCATCTTGTGACCATGAGGTGCCACGCTAAGGATGGTGGATCAGAAGACTGGAAAGGCACTGGGCCCCTGCTTACATCGTTGAGCAATGAACCAACTGTGAGGTCACCCACGTCCCAACTCACTGTTGTGTGATGACAAACATCCCTACTGTGTAAGCTATAACAATTATCCTGTTGCTTGAACATTTCCTAACTGACAGCTTTGGTGGCTTTGGGAGAGTGTTCCCATGGTAGCCTTGCAGGGGACCAGTGGGGCCAGGATGAGGCTACACCAGCAATCTTGCGTATCCACAGACAAGAACCTGTGGGAGCCGATGCAGGAAAGGAAGAGAAGGTGACAGTCACATGGGTGACTGTTACTGACACACTGGTTTGTGGATATCTATGGGGACACACTGTTGGGGACTCCCATAGCCGAAGAGTACTTTGCCACAGTGAATACATTTTCTTTTCTTTTTCTTTCTTTCCTTCTTTCTTCCTTTTTTTTTTTTTTTTTTCTTTTGACAAGGTTTTGCTCTGTCGCTCAGGCTGGAATGCAGTGGTGTGATCACAGCTCCCTGCAGCCTCAGCCTCCCAGACTCAAGCAATCCTCCCACCTCAGCCTCCAGAGTAGCTGGGACTACAGACACATGCCACTATGCCTGGTTACAAATTTTTTGTAGAGATAAGGGTTTTGCTCTGTTGCCCAGGCTGATCTTGATTAGCAACCAAGTGGGCAGTGCACCGACCGTTTCTCAGGTGAGGAATAGAGCCAGGGAAGCAATTAGTTTTCATTAGACCAGTGACCTGGGCACCTGAGACCCTGACATAGCTCCCTGAACCTCCTGGAGCCATTCTCTCCAAGGCTGGAGATCCAGTGAACTCTCCTGGGAGGTGAGGCTCCTCTGTGACATTGTCTGACCTGGCAGCAAATGACACCAGTTTAACCATTGGTTGAGAATATGGCCTGTGGAGCCATATGGCCTGGATTGGATTCTGTCTTTGCCAAATGTCTAACCCTGGGGCAGTATTTAACTCCTCTTAGCCTCAATGTCTCCATCTGTAAAATAGGGAGAATAATAGTCTCTGGCCTAAAGGGTTATTGGAAAAATTAAATGAGTGAAAGAATTTAAGGCCAGGCACGGTCGCTCATGCTTATAATCCCAACACTTTGGGAGGCCAAGACAGGTGGATCAGGAGGTCAGGAGTTCGAGATAAGCCTGGTCAATATGGTGAAACCCCATCTCTATTTAAAAAAGCAATACAAAAATTAGCCAGGTGTGGTGGTATGTGCCTGCAGTCCCAGCTGCTCAGGAGGCTGAGGCAGAAGAATCGCTTGAACCCAGGAGGTGAAGATTGCAGTAAGCCGAGATCGCACCACTGCACTCCAGCCTGGTGACAGTGTGAAACTCCGTCTCAAAAAAAAGAAAACAAAAGAGAGAGAGAAAAGAAAGAATTCAAAACACTTAGAATAGCTCCTGGCACACAGGAAACACTATGTGCTCAGCTATTACTCTTATTGTTATCATCCATGGGTGTTTGAACTTTTTGGAGGGAAGGAAGGAATGCACCTGCCACTCAGTGTCCTCCTTCATTTTCACTCTGTGCTTCCTGTGGTGTCATCACCCAAAGCAAAACTGACCATCACAGTCAGGGTCCTCTGTAAAACAGTGGGAAAGGGAATGTAAGCCTAACTGCAATGTTAATCATCTCATACTAAGGGCTTTCCACATGCCAACCCTGCGTGAAGCGCTTTCCATGTAACATGTGTTAGACCTTCACAACAACGCCAACAGGCACGTACGATCAAAAAGATCTCCATTTTACAGGCATTGAGGACTTGAGGCTCGCAAAAGTGAACTTGCCCACGTTTACAAGAGGATCTCGGCGTCAGTTCCAAGAGCTGCCACCAGGTGGCAGTGCCCATCCACTTTCCAAATAAGCAGTCTGGCGGGAACACACTAGGAAAGGGTGGTCCCGCCAATGTTTAATGAACGCCTACTGTGTACCTGGCACTGTTCTAGGCTCTGAGGATCCATGCTCACAAACCAGGCGAGGGAGAGGGGGAACACTGCCTTTATGGTTCTTCCCTTCCATTTTCCTTTGACTATAATAAAAGGTATCCCAGAGAGACTTGCCCAAGGGGGATGTGGCCTAACCGAGACCGGAACTGGGAGGCTGGAGGCTCCCGGGAAGGGATGGGAGTATCTGGAAGGGCCACGGTCCCCAAAGATCAGAGGCTGAAACTATTCCCAGAGAGCAGTGTTCTTCTGCATCCCACCTTCCTGCAGCCCCCGGGAGAGAGGAGCAGGGGTACCGTCCTCTTACTATGGTGTCTTATGTGGCTGGGAGGATTGTGACGACGAGTGTCGGGGTCGGGGGGGGGGGACCGCGGAGGGGGAAGGAAGTCTCACCCTGAGAATCTGGAGTGCGGGGAAGGGATGCTGCTCAAAGGTCTGTCTCTGGCTTTGGAAGGGCCACTTGAAACTGCCCAGGTTTGCTGGTCCGAAGGTCACCCAGGTAACCAGCCCTATACGGGGTGCCAGAGCGCAGCTCCCAAGCATGGGAGAGGCCTTGCCGACCTCGGAGAGGCCAGTGGACTAGGACAGGGGGAGGAGGACTCGGTGCCCAGGCGGAAGGCTGCCCCGACCCCTCCTTCAAGCAGGTCCCAAGGCCGCCCTGCAGACACGCGTCCGGGCTGTGCCATGAGCGCCTGCAGAGCGCACAGCCAGTGGCCCGGGCCGCTGAGCGTGTGCGCCCTGGAGGGCGGTGGACGTGTGCGTACGTGGGTGATGTGCGTGGTAGGGGTGGTGGCGATCCTGCGTAGGGACCCACGTGAGGGGTGCCCCGTGTGGACGTGTGTGTTTGAAGGGGCCGAGGACGCGGGTGTTGGGCTCAGTGTGCGTTAGGGGACAAGGACAACTGGGAGGTGGGTACAGCGGAGAGAGAAGAGTGTTTCCAGGAGGGAACCTGCCTCGAGGAGTCCTAACGGTGTGTGTGTGCCTAGGTGTACACCGGGGCGTCGGTGACTTGGGAAGACACTCGGCGGGATTGATCCTCTCCGCGTCCTGGACCCGGTGCTGGTGTGTTTCAGGGAAGTTACTGCTTATGAACCCACCTTGGAGCGTGGCCTGGGCTCAGGAAGGCTCCTGCACTGGGACCCCTCCGTAGCCCTCGGCCGCGGTCCCCCTCGGTAAGTGTATTGGCTGGAGGAGGGGGTGTTCCTGCAGATGGATCTACCCTGGGGAGTTGCAGGCTCCTCAGGACTGTTCACGGGCGCACTGTGGTTGTGGGGGGAATGTCCCCGAATTGGGGACACGGGAGGTAGGGAGGTGATCGTCTCAGCGATCCGGGCTAGAAGCTACAAGCTTGGGCCCCAGGGTGCAGGCAGACGGCGCATAGGCCCGCGCCGAACTACCGCTGGGGTTGGGGGCACCGGGGGTGGGGAGCGGAGGCCCGGGGGCGGGGCCAGCCGGGGGCGGGGGCGGGGCCGCGGCAGCTGCTGCAGCGCGGGCCGGGCCAGGGGGCGCCTCGCGCGGCGGCGGATCTGGCAGGCGCTGCAGTGAAGCTGGACCTGCAGGCCGGCGTGCGTGTAGCGGGGGCCGAGGCCGTGGTGCAGAGATGTGACTCGGGCCGAGGGCCAGCGAGAGCGTCGGCGCTGCGGGGCCGCGGGGGTCGGTGAGTGCGAGCCGGGCAGATGCGGTGGAGGACATCGTGGGGACCCCAGAAACTTTTCCCGCCGTGGATTTGAGAGGATGGGGGGTTCCGCTTCTTGTGTTTTTCTAAACTCCCCTCCACCCCCAACCAGGGAGTTCATTGCTAGGGCAGATGCGGGATCTGGGCGAGAGGAACCCGGTGCCATGGGAGAGGAGCCGTAGAGGGCGGGGCGGGGGGTGGGGAGGGGCTGGGGACCTTTACTCGGGAAGGAGGACTGTGCCTGGACCAGGTAGAGATCCAGGTCTCCCAGGAGGGTCTCGGGCCGACCACAGGTGAACGGCAGCTGGGAGCATAAAGGAGCCCAGCCATGTCCTAGTGACTCCTCGTGTGTGAGGAGCTGCGGGTTGGTCCTGGAGCCGCGTGGGGAGCTGACCGTGGACAGGGCAGACACAGCCAGGGGCGCAAGGGCTGGACTCTGGGGGAGAACAGCGGCACCTGTCGCGGGGACTGGGGGCCAAGCCCGCAGCCGGCAGTGAGTGCGCATTACTCAGCAAGGGGAGGGGGGACATTGCGGGAGGACGCGGGGAGAGGGCAAATCTGAGACCTGGGCTGGGGACGAATGACTGGGAGGGGTGGGAAGGAGGGGGCGACGCGGGGAGAGGGCAGAGCTGAGACCTGGGCTGGGGACGAATGACTGGGAGGGGTGGGAAGGAGGGGGCGACTGCATACAATGGCGCGGGGTTGGGGGAGTGGCGTTTCCCTTCCAGACTAGGGGCACTGAGACCTCTGGGAGAGGCGGCTAGGCTGGGGGTAAGGACTCTGTCCCCTCTCCTTGGGGAACACGGGCTTCCAGCCCTACGAGGACCCCACACATCCCGGTCCCCAGCGCTTGGGCCGAAAAGGGAGCGCGCGGGAGGAGCCTGCACCCACCTTGGCCCCGGGGCAGTCGATTAGGCAGCCCGGGAGGAGACCACCAACCTTGCCCCAGAAGTCTCCCTCGGGTTCACTCCTCCGTCCTTGCTTGGTCACACCCAGGCCTAGCCAGTCCCCACTTTCACGTCCCCCGTTCGCTAAGGGGGCGGCTCCTTGGAGCGCGGACAAAGGCCCCTGGAGTGTGGCGGGCAGCGGAGTCCCCGCCTGGGGCCCCAGCCCACGCGCCACATTGGCTGCCCAACTGCACCAGGCCGAGGGGCACCTGAACAGAGCCCAGAAAGCTCTAGGGGACCCCGCAAAGACAAGAGCAGTGGGGGAGGGATCTGGCAGAAAAACCCCGGCACTTCAGCCAAGGAACCTTCTTAATTCAGAAGTTTCTTTGGTGGGGACACGGGGCTTGCGGAGGATTCAGGCTTTGAGTTACACTGCATGCAAATGAAATTTAAATAGAATGCAAATTGGCATCTGTCGTTTGGAAACCCTCCCGGCCAGTTTGGTATCTTTAGACTGTGGAGTGAACAGTTTCCTCTCTGCTCCCTGCTCTAAGTCTGGAAAGGGGTCAGCTAAGTTGGGAAGGAAAGGAGATTCCAGGGGGAAGGAGCGGCCATTTGGGGCACAGGCAGCAAGACATGCAGTTTTGTTAGATAAACTCAGAATCTTCATTGGATTAGTATGGTATTTCAAGACGTGCCAGGCACAGAGCTGGGTGCCTAGACACTGCCTTGTATGAAACGGACAAAACTGCTGCTCTCCCGGAGCTGGGGAGGTGAGTGGACAAACACTAAACAAACCCATAGCAAATGGATCTGAAATCCGATTGGGATAAGGACGGCCAGAAAATAAGATGGGGTGATGTAAAAGGTGACAGGGGTGTATGTACCTGAGGAGACTGTTGGGGGAGTGGCATTTGAGTGGAGTCCAGCTAGAGGCGAGGCCACCACTGGGAGGTCTTGGGGGAGAGTGATCCTGGAGGAAGGCACTGTGAGTGCAAAAGCTTGGAGGTGGGAATGAGCTTAGAGGAACTGAACAAAGGCCATTGTGGCTGAAACTGTAGGCAGATTTGGGGGTGGGGAGAGGAGAATGGTAGGGACCAGCCAGGTCATGATATTTTGGGCCATGGAAAGGAGTTTAGGGTTTATTCTGTTTGGATCGGTGAACCTTTGGAGGGTTTTGAGCAGGAGGCCATGGGATCTGATTTGCAGATGCTCCCCTGATGTCCACAAGGAGATGGAAAATAGCCCCCTTTTCCATTCTGCCCATGGGGATAAAGAGACGCTGGGAGCCTCCAAGGGGCTCTGTCCAGCCTTGGGGGACCCCTTTGAGCCTTGCCAGCCACTGCAAGCCAACTGGAAGAGCAGCTCAGGCTTTAAAATCCTCTCCCTACTTAGAAGCAGTTTTTATCCATCCTAACCGAGCCACCCAGAGCCCCACGGCCCCATAAGCACTTTCTCGAATACCTTCCTGGGGGTTCCGAGTTAGTCACATTTTCTCCTCGGAATTACAGCCTGAGAGGAGGAACCAACCACCGTGGATTGGACAGCCAAGGATGCAATGTGCATTTAAATGATTGCTTTTATTTACAGAACTGGAGCTGTTTTGCATATTCATGGATCACAGAGCTTGTGTTCTTGCAACCCTGTTTACTAACCTAGGAGGATTTTGTAATTTGAGAGCCCTCAAATTTGCCAGTGGTCTAGTCAGGATTGGGAAAGGAAGATTGGGAGATCCTGTAACTTGGAAAAGATATCAGAGGGTGAGAACTGTGGGTCTGGGAAAGAGCTTAAAGTCAGGAAACTTTGTAACAGTTTAATCCAGCCGAGCAGGAAATGGAGTGAGCTGGGACTGAGTGTGATGCTGAGGGGCTTGGGGAGATGGGCTCTGCAGCTCCATCCTGGGCCTCTGCCAGACGTGGAGGGTTCAGAACAGGGATGCAGCGGAAAGGCCTAGAGGTCAGGAGCTGGGAGAAACGGGTTCTAGTCCCAGGCTGGCCTGTAAATTCCAGTAAGCCTCTGGCCAGTTCTTCTGACCTCTCTGCCTTCATTGTCCTAACAGGAAAATGAGAATCATGCTTGTCTTTTCTTTTCTGAGACAGAGCTTAACTTTCTGTCCCCTAGGCTGGAATGCAGTGGCGCAAACTCGGCTCACTGCAAACTCCGCCTCCCGGGTTCAAGAGATTCTCCTGCCTCAGCCTCCTGAGTAGCTGGGATTACAGGTGTGTACCACCACGCCTGGCTAATTTTTGTATTTGTAATAGAGACAGGGTTTCACCATGCTGGCCAGGCTGGTCTTGAACTCCTGTCCTCAAGTGATCTGCCCACCTCAGCCTCCCAAAGTGCTGGCATTACAGGCGTGAGCCACCACGCCCAGCCATGATTGTCTTTTTAACAAGTAATTCACTAAAAAGCTGTTGCTTCCTCTGTGTCGGGCACCAAACCTGACTTTTCTTATTTTATTTTATTTATAATAGAGACAGTCTTGGTATGTTGCCCAGGCTGGTCTTGAACTCCCTGTCCCAAGCAATCTCCCGCCTCCCATAGTGCTGGGATTACAGGCATGAGCCATCAGGCCAGGTCCAAACTGAGTATTTTTCATGTACTTTTCACCAGCCTTGTAAGGCGGCGCTGTCATTATCTCCATTTTACAGATGAAGAGACTGAGGTTCAGAAAGGTTAAAGTAATGCCTAATGTCACACAGTTCTGTCTGACTCCCCTCTTCTGGCCTACTTCCCACTGAGGCCTTTCGGTCTGATGGGAGTGTAAACTGTGTACCTGTATTCATATGGGTACTGGGTACTGGGTATATGCGCAGGGCTAGGAAATCCACCCCCACCCCTACTGCTCATTTAGTCTTTCCCTTCTGTGTTCCAGTGCCTACTGCCATCCTAGAGAAGGTGGGTTAAGATGCCTCTAACCTGCTAGACACTGGGAGAGGACATGGCTGAGGTCGGGGGAACCCAGGGTAGAGCCTCGCTGGTAATAGCTGGAGCAAGGCCAGTAAGAATGTTCTAGAACGGTTTTGTACATTTCATGTCTCCTTTCCCAAGAGTGAAAGGGAAGATGGGGATGCTAGTTCCCAAGAGAATGGCTGGTATCTGGTCTCCGGGTGTCAGGGCTCTGCAAGAGAGACGCCTGGTTTCAGAGCACCCCAAGGTCCTCTGCCCTGGGTTCTTCCTCCACAGCGAGGCTTCCACTTAGAGCACCTCATGCTGGTGCTGGAAGTCCCCAGGGCCAACCACCCCTAAAGGTGTCTCCCCTTCACACCACCTCAGGGAGCTCTTTGGTCGGTGTGTGATGGGGAAGGCTAGGAGCCAGCAGTGAACAAACGGGCAACCTCGTTACAACACATTCTTTTCTTTTTAAATTTTATTTTATTTTATTTATAACAGCGACAGAGTCTTGCTATGTTGCCCAGGCTGGTCTTGAACTCCTGGCCTCAAGCAGTCTCCCACCTTGACCTCCCAGAGTGCTGGGATTACAGCCATGAGCTTGGAAGCCAGCAGTGGACAAACACCTAGGCGAGCCACCTCATTATAACACCATCTCCATGGCAACCACCCCTTCTAGAAAAATCCATTTCAGAAGAGCTCAGCACCTCAGACAAGGGAGCATTTGCCAATCTTTTTTGTCTATGTATTCGTTTCCTTTTATTATTATTATATTTTGATCAGGGTCTTACGCTGTCACTTAGGCTAGAGTGAAGTGTCTCGATCACAGCTCACTGCAGCCTCAAACTTTTGGGCTCAAGTGATCCTCCCACCTTAGCCTCCTGAGTAGCTGGGATTACAGGCACATGCCACCTAATATTTGTATTTTTATAGAGACAGGGTTTCACCATGTTGCCCAGGCTGGCATCCAACTCCTGGGCTCAAGCGATTTGCCTGCCTTGGGCCTCCCAAAGTGCTGGGATTACAGGTATGAGCCACCGCGCCTGGCCTTTTTTTATTCATTTAATAGACACCTTATATAAAGTACTTACCCTGTTAACTACTGTCCTAAACCCTAATTATTTTAACCCTCACCATCACCTCATGGAGTGGACACTGTTATCACCTTTGTTTTACAGATGAGGCACCTTATGGCAGATGCCCAGAGTCGCAAGGTGCTAGCAGGTGGTGTGGGGACATTGTCAGAAACTGGGAGGTCTGATTTGCTAAGTTCACTCCTAGGTATGGCCTTGGTGTAGCCTCTGGGCAGGCCTTGTTTTCCTTCTCATGCAAGGAATCCTGCCCACCTGCGTTCTGGTCTCTGTAGGCCCCAGCACGTGGAGAGACAGAGTATGCTATTCCTCCACCTGCTAGCTGCTTCCGGCCCCTCTGCAGAGTGTGTGCGTATGTGAAAGAGAGAGAGACAGAGAGAGGAGAGAGAGAGAGATGCAGTATATTTGAGAGCATCTGAGTGAGTCACATTTCTAGGAACCTGGCTGGCAGCAGAGGTACTTAGTATGTGAGCTGAGTCTGGTGCGTTCGTTCACATTTATTCATTACTCCTTTTGAGAAGCACACGCCTGCATCCCACGGGTTTGTTGCCATATATTCATCCCGTCCCAATCAGCCCTGCCTCGAGGCTGACTGGAAACCTCTAATCTGGTATTGTTCCTTTTGGGGCTCCTGGAGAGCTGCCCAGCTCTCAGGGGTGGGAGGCACCAGGTGGCTAATTTAGCAGGATGGGGGCTTACCTGCCAGGGGGCACAGCGGATCATGGGCATTGCCTGCCTTCTCTTGGGCTGAGGTGGGGAGGTGAAGGAGCTGGGGCCCCAGGTTCCAGCTCTCGCTGCTGTACGTGTCCTTGCGTATCCAGCCTCAGTACAGCCCAGCATCGCCTGCAGTGCTTGTGGAAGCATTGGAGGCTGGACCCACTCCCTGAGAATCTGCATTTCTAATGAGCGCCAGGGTGATGTTGCTGCTCTTGCCAGCCCGAGAACCAAACTTTGACGTAAACCTCTCAGACCCTCAGTTTCCTCCTCCGTAAATGGGAATGAGAACACCTGCCCTTTTGGGGTGATGTGAGGTTTGGAGGTCACATTTATCCATTCAATCGGCAACTGGATTGTGAGCACTGCCCATGTGCCAGGCGTGGGGGAATTGGTGCAGAACAAGACAGACAAGGTCCTGGGCATGCAGGGGCTGAGGGAGGAGGGGAGTGGTGAGGAACACACCAAAAGAATAATACAAATAAAATAATCTGGCCTGGTGTGGTGGCTCAGGTCTGTAATCCCAGCACTTTGGGAGGCCAGATCACTTGAGGTCAGGAGTTCAAGACCAGCCTGGCCAACATGGCAAAACCCCATCTCTACCAAAATACAAAAATTAGCCAGGTGCCTGTGATCCCAGCTACCTGGGAGGCTGAGGCAGGAGAATCGCTTGAGCCCAGGAGGTGGAGGTTGCAGTGAGCCAAGATTGCGCCGCTGCACTCCAGTCTGGGCAACAGAGCAAGACTCTGTCTCAAAAAAATAAAATAAAATAATTGCAAATTGAGGTACACGCTACAAAGAAAACAATCAAAAGTATTGACAAGGACAGGGAGAATCTACTTTAAAAAACAGAGTCTCCCGGGTTCAATGCATTAGGACATTGCCCATCCCATAGCTGTTTCCTCTGGGACAGCTTTACTCTCAGATAGGTTCTCGTCCCGTGATGGCAAATGTGTTCTCCAGCTTCCGGCCTCCATCCTCGTAGTTTTTCAACCCCAGCAGAAAGAGAAGACCTCTTTCCAGTGAGTGCCAGAACAATCCTAAAGCTGATTCTTGGGGGTCTGGCTCAGGCCACATGCCTGTCCGTGAGCCACTCACTGTGGCTTAGGGTAGCACAAATGCTCTGATTGGCCAGGCCTGGGACAGAGGCCCATGCTGGGAGCTCGGATGCAAGGTAGCTCTCTCTCCAAGGGAAAATCAGGTACTCTTTCCAGAAGTGGGAGAACCGGATGCTGGACAGCAAAAACAACAGCTGTCCTGGAAGACAGAGAGTTCCACCCTCAGAGATGAAAAGAGAAAGCAAGAGTGTATCCACTTCCCATGTCAGAGAGGAGTCGGGAGCTGGAGACCTGGACCAGGGCCGTAGAGCTCTGCACCATCTCAGAAGCGTGGTTGCCATCTTGATGTTGGCACCCTCCGCACAGGTTTTCTGCCGTGGCTGCACAGCTGAGCAGGAAGTGGGAGGAGCTGGAGAAACCAAAGTCCCAATTTGCAGCCAGGCCTGGAAAAGAGGTCCCCCTCCGAGAGTGAATGCAAACAGTTTAAGGAGGCCGCGTTCTTGGCCGGGCACGGTGGCTCATGCCTATAATCCCAGCACTTTGGGAGGCCAAGGCAGGTGGACCATGAGATCAGAAGTTCAAGACCAACCTGGCCAAGATGGTGAAACCCCGTCTCTAATAAAAATACAAACACTAGCCGGGCATGGTGGCAGCTGCCTGTAATCCCAGCTACCCGGGAGGCTGAGACAGAGAATTGCTTGAACCCAGGAGGTGAAGGTTGCAATGAGCGGAGATCGCGCCACTGCACTCCAGCCTGGGCAACAGAACAGGAGTCCATTTCAAAAAAAAAAAAAGAACATGATCTTGCAAAAAGACACAGGGTGCAGGCCTGCTGCTGAGGGGCCTGACTGAGTTCATGGCATCTTTCCCATCAACTCTGTCTTTAATTCCTCCACCTTGGCACAGTTAACCCGTAGGTCAGATAATCCTTTCCAGTGGGAGCTGTCCTATTATAGGATGTCTAGTCGCATTCCTGGTCTCTGAGATCCCCCATACCAATTGCATCTCCCTCCCTAGTTGTGACAACCGAAAATGTCTCTAGACATTTTCAAATGTCCCCTGGGGGTCCAAACTGCACCTGATTCGGAACCGAGGGCCTACAGGGGGAGGACGGGTTGGGGACGGGGTGGTAGTCAGGATTGCAAAGCACGTTCCTGCCTGTCATCCTCACAGCCACCCTGGGGCTGGATGGGATTAGAGAGGCTGCCTGGGGCATTGCTTGCTGAAACTTGCTGAGAAGTGTCTTCACGGAGCTGGCCATTAATGAGATGTCTCAGGGAAATCCACTCCAGGCCCCCTCTACCAGGTCAGGGACTGGTGGCATTTTGTTCTGACACCTCCCGTTCATAAATTCTGATCCCTCGTGAGCTTTTAGGACCTCGTGACAAGCAATTGTGTCCAGGATGATGTTTCTCCAAAGGGTGATAGTTTGAAATGCGCCCAGTGGGTATGCAACATGGGTTACATCAATGAGTAATTTTATTTTATTTTTTATATACATATTTATTGAGACAGAGTCTTGCTCTGTTGTCCAGGCTAGAGTGCAGTCACACGATCTCAGCTCACTGAAACCTCCCTCTGCCTCCCGGGTTCAAGCGATTCTTCTGCCTTAGCCTCCCGAGTAGCTGGGACTACAGGCACGTGGCACCACACCTGGCTAATTTATTTTATTTTTAGTAGAGACGGGGTTTCACCATGTTGGCCAGGCTGGTCTCAAACTCCTGTCCTCAAGTGATCCTCTTGCCTCAGCCTCCCAGACTGCAGGGATTATAGGCGTGAGCCACCGTGCCCTCAGTGAGCAATTTATAAATGCCTGGAGATAAGTACTTGAATGTGTTTAGTTTTCTTTTAAGAGAGTTGATTCAAAAGTTAAGTAAATAACTACCCAGGTGACAGGTGGACAAAGTGTAAGTAGCTGCAGTGGCATGCCAGCGACCGACGTGGCAGGACCACGAATAAGTGCTGGACTGCAGGCTGACAGTCAATGCTTGGAGTCCGTCCTCACCCCTGAATGTGCCTGAGCAGGAGGCCGGTGCGGGATGCTGGCCAGATGCCTTCTATTCCGAGCCTGCCTCCTCTCTTCAATAGGCAAAGGACGTGAGCCCAACAGCCTCAGGCACCTTTTCCTTCAGTAGCATCAATAATTTATGCCACTGGAAGCCCTCACAGCCAGGGCAGGATCTGAGATGCTCATAGGATCTCTGTTACAGAGAGGTGGTCGATACCGCATTTACTTAGCGAAGCCCCAGGGACGCACTGGAGCCCCGGGAAGGCAGCTGGTTGCAACCCCACACATGAGCTGAGCTGGGGCAGTAAGTCTGGCTTGAGATGCCGGGAAATGAGCATGCAGCCAGCTGTGCAGGCTGTGGCTTTCCCAAAGACCAGGCTCCCTTCAAAACCAGGGGCTGGTAGCCATGAGGTAGAGGATGGTCCTGACTATGTTTCCCATTCAGTCAGTATTTACTAAACATCTACTTCGTGCCAGGCACTGTGCGTTGCACTTGAGTCTATACCAGTGGTTCTCGTCCAGGTAATTTTGCCCCCTCAGGGGACATCTGGCAGTGTCTAGAGACATTTTGGATTGTCACAGTTGGAGGAGGGGACGTGCTACCGGTATCCCGTGGGTAGAGCCCAGAGATCTGCTAAACATCCTCCAACGCACAGGACAGTCCCCCACGACAGAACGATCCTGCCCAAATGTCAGGCGTGCCAAGACTGAAGGAGCCTTGTCTGCTGGTGAACAAGAGAGACCGTGTCCCTGCCCTGCCACTTCTTGCAATGAAGGAAGTCAGGATGGGAGGACAGGAGGAAGGGAAGGGAGAAACAAAGTAAACAGGCAAAAAATGACCAATGCGATTAGACCAGAGGCTGTGGTGGAGAGGAGTGGGGTGTGACCTTGGCCAAGATTTGAGTGATGGCATCAGAGCTGAGCTCAGCACAGGGAGGGGGAGTGGCCGGGCAGAGGGAGCAGAAGGGCAAGAGGAGACTTGGGTTAGCTCAGTCACTGAGGCTGCTGTGTGGCGTCCAGCTCGTATCCCAGCAAGAGAGAGGGCAGCGGGGAGAATTCTGCAGGTTTCCCAGGGAGAGACGCACTCCGGGGAATCCTCCAGAGATGTTCTAGAGAGCAAGCGTGGGATGTGAGGGAGAGACGCAGCGTGGAACCAAGGAAGACAGCTGCTTTTGTGTTTACTACATTTGAAATGCTGGCAGCCCAGCTCTTTGGGAAGCCGAAGTGGGTGGATCACTTGAGGTCAGGAGTTCGAGACCAGCCTGGCCAACATAGCAAAACCTCGTCTCTACTAAAAATACAAAAAAAAATTAGCCAGGCATGGTGGCACGCACCTGTAATCCTAGCTATTCAGGAGGCTGAGGCAGGAGAATTACTTGAACCCGGGAGGCAGAGGCTGTAGTGAGCCAAGATCACGCCCCTGCACTCCAGCCTGGGAAACAAAGAGACTCTATCTCAAAAAAAAAAAAAAAAGAGCAATGCTGTGTGTCTTCAGAATGAGGTCGAATCCAGGAGTTGAATTGTGTGACCTTGTGCAAAGGTTGTCACCTCCTGGAGACCCTGTATTGTCACATGTAAGATGGAGGTCCTAATAGGAGCTGTCTCACAGGGCATTGTGAGGACTAGATGCATCCAGTTCCTGGCCCGGAGTCAGTCGGCAGTAAATGTTAGCTGTTAGCCTCAAGAGGCTGAGACCGGGTAATGTGTGCCACTCATCCTCCTGGCACAGCACTTGGCCTGTGGCTGTCTCTTTAAAGTTTCATTTTTTTCCCCTTATTTTTCGAGAGGTCAGACGCGGCATGGAGTATCGAATTCAAAGAATACAAAAGGGTACACAGAGAAGCTGGCCTCCTTCCCACCCTGTCCTCCAGCCACCAGCAAAGATGATTCACGGTTCTTCCCTGTACCCAGCCAAGGGTACAGATGGGACCCAAGCCCTCCCTGCCTAGAGAAAGGGGCACTTTTTCCTCTGTGCCCAGAGGTGCTGTGCACACTTGCAGGTTTGAAATGAGGCGGGTCTTCTTCAATAAGTCAGAAGAGGGGGAATCTTCCAGTGAATTGATCTTTGGTCCCCCCAACCATCCCCCCCCGCTTTGGTTTTTCTAGAATGTTCGTGGCATCAGAGAGAAAGATGAGAGCTCACCAGGTGCTCACCTTCCTCCTGCTCTTCGTCATCATCTCGGTGGCCTCTGAAAACGCCAGCACGTCCCGGGGCTGCGGGCTGGACCTCCTCCCTCAGTACGTGTCCCTGTGCGACCTGGACGCCATCTGGGGCATCGTGGTGGAGGCGGTGGCCGGGGCGGGCGCCCTGATCACGCTGCTCCTGATGCTCATCCTCCTAGTGCGGCTGCCATTCATCAAGGAGAAGGAGAAGAAGAGCCCCGTCGGCCTCCACTTTCTCTTCCTCCTAGGGACTCTGGGCCTCTTCGGGCTGACGTTCGCCTTCATCATCCAGGAGGACGAGACCATCTGCTCTGTCCGCCGCTTCCTCTGGGGCGTCCTCTTTGCGCTCTGCTTCTCCTGCCTGCTGAGCCAGGCGTGGCGCGTGCGGAGGCTGGTGCGGCATGGCACGGGCCCTGCAGGCTGGCAGCTGGTGGGCCTGGCACTGTGTCTCATGCTGGTGCAGGTCATCATTGCTGTGGAGTGGCTGGTGCTCACCGTGCTGCGTGACACGAGGCCAGCCTGCGCCTACGAGCCCATGGACTTCGTGATGGCCCTCATCTACGACATGGTACTGCTCGTGGTCACCCTAGGGCTGGCCCTCTTCACGCTGTGTGGCAAATTCAAGAGGTGGAAGCTGAACGGGGCCTTCCTCCTCATCACGGCCTTCCTCTCTGTGCTCATCTGGGTGGCCTGGACCACCATGTACCTCTTCGGCAACGTCAAGCTGCAGCAGGGAGATGTCTGGAACGACCCCACCCTGGCCATCACGCTGGCGGCCAGCGGCTGGGTCTTCGTCATCTTCCACGCCATCCCTGAGATCCACTGCACCCTTCTCCCGGCCCTGCAGGAGAACACGCCCAACTACTTCGACACGTCGCAGCCCAGGATGCGGGAGACGGCCTTCGAGGAGGATGTGCAGCTGCCGCGGGCCTATATGGAGAACAAGGCCTTCTCCATGGATGAACACAATGCAGGTAAAGTGGGCACTGCCCGGCTAGGTGAGGCCCAGGGACGTTCATCCCAAAAGACACTCTTCTTCCTCTCCAGTGGGGATGGGCGGCCGCAATGCCTGGGGCAGTCCTAACAGATCAGAGCCCACAAATGTTAGCTCCTACGCTGAAACTGACCCAGATGTGGGCTTGGGTTGTTTGTTTGTTTGTTTGAGATGGCATTTCGCTCTTATTGCCCAGGCTGGAACACAATGGCACAATCGCGGTTCACTGCAACCTCTTTTCACTGCAACCTCCGCCTCCCAGGTTCAAACAATTCTCCTTCCTCAGCCTCCCAAGTAGCTAGGATTACAGGCACCCACCACCAGGACTGGCTAATTTTTGTATTTTTAGTAGAGATGGGGTTTCACCATGTTGGCCAGGCTGGTCTTGAACTCCTGACCTGAGGTGATCTACCCTCCTTAACCTCCCAAACTGCTGGGATTACAGGTATGAGCCACCACGCCCAGCAGGGTTTGGGTTTTGAGGTTTTTTTGTTTTGTTTTGTTTTTCTGGTTTTTTTTAGATAGGATCTTGTTATGTTGCCCAGGCTAAGTGCAGTGGCATGATCATAGCTCACTGCAGCATGGAACTCCTGGGCTAAAGCAATCCTCCCACCTCAGCCTCCCAAGTAGCTGGGACTGCATGCATGCACCACCATGTCCGGCTGATTATATTATTTTTTTGTAGAGACAGGGTCTCATTATGTGGCCCAGGCAGGTCTCAAACTCCTGGGCTCAAATGATCCTCCTACCTCAGCCTCCCAAAGCTCTGGCATGAGCCAATATGCCCAGCCTCGGATATGGATTTTTATTAAGCTTTTTTTTTCCCCCTACCAATTGTCAGCCGATTTGTTTTAAAGATACAGGTTTCTGGCTTCTTTTGCAAAGCCGAATCTGGCATCACTGGCCCAACATTTCCACCAGGCTGCATGGTCTGAAACTGACCTGAGCCTATGGGCACTGGAAGGCCCTGCCTCTGGCCCCTCCTGGAGCTGTGGCTGCCCTTTAGATGGGGATCTACTTGTCTCTTCACTGCACTCCCCACCACTCCCTACTGCTCCTGACCCAGCTGCTGTATAGCATAGTAACCTTAATTCCCTGTCTCCCCAAAAGCGTTTGAATATACAACCCATGTGCTGGATGGATGGAGGGGGCCGCAAGAGGGATTGCTCCCATCCCCTTTCCTACCTTGGTCACCAGGAATATACTAATTTGGGCCCTGGAGGCAGATGTCTGGGTTCAAATCCTGTCTCTGCCACTTCCTAGATGTGTGGCTTTGAGCAAGTTATATTGCTTTTATGAGCCTGTTTTTCTCATCTGTGAAATAGAAATACTAAGAGACTGTACCTCATAGAGCTGTTAGGAGAAGGAACATAGTGAGTACAAAGCCCTCTTGGTACCTGGTATGCCCCCTGTGCATCTTACTTGGCTTCCCCTGAAAGGAGAATCTGAGATAAGGGCTCCAGTGCAGGTGGTTTACTGGGGAGGTGGTCCCCACAAGGGAGAGGGCAGGGAGAATGAGACTGAGAAGGCGGAAGTGACACAAGAAGTACATTAACGAACCGGCTGTCACCACAGGCACAGGGGCTCAATCGCACTGGGAATCCTCTAAGGACCGGTGTTGAAGGAGCCTCAGAATTGGCCTGGGAAGAAAAGGGAGGCTGGGGCATCTGTCCACCAGCTCCCATCTCCCAGTGTTACTTTGTTTCTGATTTATGTTTTTGGTTTTTAGGGATTGAGTCTCTCTCTTTTGCCCAGGCTAGAGTGCAGTGGCACAATCACAGTTCACTGCAGCCTTGACCTCCCGGGCTCAAGCAGTCCTCCCACCTCAGCCTCCCCAGTAGCTAGGACCACAGGCACACACCGCCACACCCTGGTAATTTATTGTTTATTTTTGGTAGACACAGCGTCTCACTATGTTGTCTAGGGTGGTCTCGAATTCCTGAGCCCAAGCGATCACCCCACCTCAGCTTCCCAAAGTGCTGGGATTACAGGCATGAGCCGCAGCACTGGGCCTCCCAGAGTTATTAACAACCCCTATAATTCTAGAGACTGCAGTGAATAAGTATTATCAGCTCCAAGGCAGAAAAACAGATTTGCTGAGCACTTGAGATGGACATTGTCTAGGTACCCAGGGCTACCTGCCGCTGCTGCAGGAGGGTTCTGAAGTGAGGTCCTGCCTAGGGGATGTGGCACAGGAACCCAAATCCCCTGCTGTCAATATTTGAGAAGTATCTCCTAGAATCATTACTTGAAGGGAGTCAGCCAGGGTCCCAGCACTTGAGATTAAATAAACTTGCCCTTTCTTGGTTCTTTGAAGATGCATCAGAGCTACAACATGCATAATAATAATTAGTATTGTCATCATTTGTTGAGTACTATGTGTCAGGCACTTTTTTTTTTCAGAGTCTTGCTCTGTTGCCCTGGCTGGAGTGGAGTGCAATGGCGTGTGATCTTGGCTCACTGCAACCTCCGCCTCCCAGGTTCAAGTGATTCTCCTGCCTCGGCCTCCCGAGTAGCTGGGATTACAGGTGTGTGTCACCACACCTGGCTAATTCTTTTTATTTTTAGTAGAGACGGTTTCTCCATGTTGGCCAGGCTGGTCTTGAACTCCCAACCTCATGTGATCCACCTGCCTTGGCCTCCCAAAGCGCTGGGATTACAGGCATGAGCACTGCACCCAGCCACTATTGGAAATCTTTGACCTGCATTAGCTCATTAGTCCTCACTACCACCTGATGAGGTAGGTCTTGTTATTATCCCCATCTTACGGATGAATAAATGGAGGTTCTGAGAATTAAATGACTTGCCCGAGGACTTCAGATTGTCATGATTCCCTCTTCAGTGACATTCACCCAGGGGCCTGGTGCGTGAGCCATGCTCAGTAGCTGCCCATCCCATCCAAGTCCATCCACATCCCTCCTTCCCATTAGATGGACCCCCTCCCCTCAATTAGATGGACTCCCTCCCCCTGGCCAGACCTACAGGAGGGAACGCTAGTGGCCCCTCTACTAGATAGGGCTGGAAATCCCAATGTGGCCTTTATCAGATGTTCTTTTTCCTACCAGGAAGTTCCAGGTCAGCAAGCCCATGTTTGTTGAGATTTGGCAGGGGTGGCAGAGTCAGCCCAGCTTGAAGGCTGGCTCCCTGGGATGCCAGAAAATAGGGATCATGACAGAGATCAGCACTAGGAACCCAAAGGGCCCTTCAAGGGATGTGGTGAGCAGAGACCAAGAGCTGGCCGGTTCCTGGGGTCCTGGCTGGGCCCCCTCTGCTGGCTCAAACTCCCTCTGGAACTCAAAAATAGCAGGAACTCCTGAAATGGATACAAGCTGTTATACATTCATCTTTTTCTTTTTCTCTCTTTTTTTTTTTTTGAGATGGAATCTTGCTCTGTCGCCCAAGCTGGAGTGCAGGGGCACAGTCTTGGCTCACTGCACTCCCGGGTTCAAACAACCTGCCTCAGCCTCCCAAGTAGCTGGGACTACAGGCACGTGCCACCACACCCGGCTGATTTTTGTATTTTTAGTAGAGACAGGGTTTCACCATATTGGTTAGCCTGGTCTCGAACTCCTGACCTCGTGATCCACCTACTTCGGCCTCCCAAAGTGTTGGGATTACAGGCGTGAGCAACCATGCTCAGCCTACATTCGTGTTTCTCTAGAGGATTGTTCTATGGCTTTGTTAGATTCTCAAAGTCACCCATGATTCTCAAAAGGTGAAGAACCACTGTTGTTGAACATGACGGTTCCACTTCCTTGAAGTAAAACCAAAGCTACCTAAGTATCATGGTCTTTACGTTGTAAGATAACTAACCTCTGCTGGGGGCTTCCTCGGGGCCCGGTATCATTCTGAGCATTTTAGTGGCTAATCTCTTCTAATCTCTATAATAACTTTATGAGTTCTGATTTGCAGATAGGAAACTGAGGCACAGAGAGGCTAAGCAGTTTTCCCAAGAGGCAGAGCTGAAGTTTGAGCCTAGGTAGAGCCAGAGTTTAAATCCAGCCAGAGCCAAGAGTTTGAACCCAGGCGGGATAGCTCCAGAGCCCATACACTTGACCACTGTGCCATGGAATTACCCTCCCTTTTTTTTTTTTTTTTTAAGAGATGGAGTCTTGCTCTGTCACCCAAGCTTACAGTGATGCGATCTCAGCTCACTGCAACCTCCACTTCCTGGGTCTAGCAATTCTCCTGCCTTAGCCTCTTGAGTATCTGGGATTACAGGCGCATGCTGCCATGTCTGGTGAATTTTTTGTATTTTTAGTAGAGACAGGGTTTCACCATGTTGCCCAGGCTGGTCTCGAACTCCTGAGCTCAGGCAATCCATCCACCTTGGCCTCCCAAAGTGCTAGGATTACAGGCTTGAGCCACCGCGCCCGGCCTACCCTCCTCTTCTTAAAGCACTTAAGCGTAACCCATCTCACTGAGATGTCAGGACAACTCTGTGCACTTGGAAAGATGAGGACTATCACTCAGACCGCGTGACCCATTTTACAGAGTGGAAAACAGAGGCCCAGGGATGTCAGGCAACTTGCTCAATCATTGGCTATAAGGATGTAGCAGAGCAGGGAGGGAAACAGTTGGTTTTCTGAATTCCATTACTTCATCCTTTCTTATAAAAATGCAGCCAAGACTTTACAGCCAGATAAAATCCAGAGATGCCAGGGCTCTGGAACCCAGGTTGGTGTCAGCAGAGCTGGGGCTGGCGCGGGGGTGATGGAGAGTCTGGAGGTGCCGCATACCCTGTCTGTTTCATGTCTGTTTCATGGTGACACATTCCAAAACCAAGGAAGTTGTCTTTCCGTTCTCCTCTTTCTAGACAAACATACCTTCATTACTCTTTCCTGGTGGCAAATAAGCAACAATAATCAGTAAGGAATTACGTAAGTTCAGCAAGCAAAGGTAATAGCCATATAGAACCAGCAAGGAATCATGTAAGTTTAGAAGAAAAAATAATAGCCAGGTGTGGTGGCTCACACCTATAATCCCAGCACTTTGGAAGGCTAAGGCGGGCAGATTGCTTGAACTCAAAAGCTGAGACCAGCCTGGGCAACGTGGCAAGACCCCTGTCTCTACTAAAAATACAAAATAATAATAATAATAATAGTAGCTGAGCATGGTGGTGCACACTTGTAATCCCAGGTACTCAGGAGGCTGAGGTGGGAGAATCACTTGAATCCAGGAGGCGGAGGTTACAGTGAACTGAGATTGTACCACTGCAACCCAGCCTGGGTGATAAAGGGAAACCTTATCTCAAATAAAAAATAAAATAATAATAAACAATTGCTTTAAATTCCTTTACTCAGAGTCAACGGTTTGCTTCTGCCCTCACATACAATAGGGCAAAGTGCTGCTTTTTTTTTTTGAGAAAAAGTTTTGCTATTGTTGCCCAGACTGGATTGCAATGGCATGATCTCAGCTCGCCACAACCTCCGCCTCCCGGGTTCAGGCGATTCTCATGCCTCAGCCTCCCGAGTAGCTGGGATTACAGGCATGCGGCCACCATGCCTAACTAACTTTGTATTTTTAGTAGAGACACAGTTTCTCCATGTTGGTCAGACTGGTCTCGAACTCCCGATCTCAGGTGATCTGCCCGTCTCAGCCTCCCAACGTGCTGGGATTACAGGCGTGAGCCACCTTGCCCAGCCTGGCAGAGTGCTTCCTAACTGGGCTGCACTTTACAATCACTTGGGCTGCTTTAAAAAATTACCAATGCTTGTTCAATTGTGATTAAGTCTGAGTTTGGGATTAGGTATTTTTAAGCTCTCCAAGTGATTCTCAGATGTAACCAGGTTGAAACCACTGGTCTAAGTGGTGTTCTTCAGTGTGCTTGCTTTAAATCAGTGCTATGGAGGTAACTGCAGAGCAGTAACTGCAGAGCTACAGTCTCCTTTTAATGATGAGGCTTAGCCTCTCTGTGCCTCAGTTTCCTATCTGCAAATCAGAACTCACAAAGTTATTATAGAGATTAAAAGAGATCAGCCACTGAAATGCTCAGCATGATACCGGGCCCCCGGAAGCCCCCAGCAGAGGTTGGTTATCTTACAATGTAAAGACCTTGATACTTGGGTAGCTTTAGCATCCTGGTTTTACTTCGAGGAAGTGGAACCGTCATGTTCAACAACACTGGTTCTTCACCTTTTGAGAGTCATGGGTGGCTTTGAGAATCTAACAAAGCCATAGAACAAGTCTCCTTGCCCTTAGGCCCTGTCACTCAATTTTCTGATCTGCAGCTGGTGAATATTCTGCCTGCTTCTGGCTCTTGATGATAAACAGGGCTGCCATGAACATTATCATGCACTCATCTTCAGGCTTTTGATCAATTCATTCCTTGCAAAAAAATTTCCTAGATATGGGTTAAAGAGTCTGCACTTCAAATCTTAATACAGTAACTCTTCACTTGGCATTATTAACAGGTTCTTGCAAACTGTGACTTTTAAGTGAAGTGATGTATAACAGAACCTATTTTTTTCTCATCAATTTCAGCAACACAATGACACCATTCAAGAACCTCTTGTACATTCTTACTTAAAGTTGCGGTTTTCAAGAACCTTTTGATGGCATTAAGCGAGGAATTACTGTACATACTGCCAGATGGCGCCCCAGAAGGTTAAACCAGTTGACTGTCCTTCCCCTTCATAAATGCATCAGAGTACCATCTTTCCATCTCTCCACCTCTTCAGCAACCTTGGATGTTGTCAGATCTTTTTAAAAATAGCCGTCTTTTGAATCATCTCAAATGTGTGTCCACCAAAATTCACATGAAGCTGGGTGCAGTGGTTCACAACTGTATCCCAGCTCTTTGGGAGGCTGGGGCAGGAGGATTGCTTGAGGCCAGGAATTTTGAGACCAGCCTGGGCAACATAGGGAGACCCTGTCTCTACAAAAAATATTAAAATGGGCTGGGTGTGGTGGCTCACGCCTGTAATCCCAGCACTTTGGGAGGCCGAGGCGGGCGGATCACGAGGTCAAGAGATCGAGACCATCCTGGCCAACATGGTGAAACCCCGTCTCTACTAAAAAAATACAAAAATTAGCTGGTCGTGGTGGCGCGTGCCTGTAGTCCCAGCTACTCAGGAGGCTGAGGCAGCAGAATTGCTTGAACTCGGGAGGCGGAGGTTGCAGTGAGCTGAGATTGCGCCACTGCACTCCAGCCTGGCACCTAGTGACAGAGCAAGACGCTGTCTCAAAAAAAAAAAAAAAAAAACTAAAATAAGCCAGGCATGGTGTCGTGTGCCTGTAGTCCCTGCTACTTGGGAGGCTGAGGTGGGAGGGTGACTTGAGCTAGGGAGGTCAAGGCAGCAGTGAACCATATTCACACCACTGCACCCCAGCCTGAGACAGAGACCCTGACTCAAAAAAAAAAAAAATTCCCATGAGACCAGACAAAGCTCCCACAGAAAGGTAAAGTTGGAGTCCTGGCTAGATGGCCTTTGTTCTAGAAACCCTTGCTTTGCTGGCTGGGGACTATTTGGCATGCTCCCTTGCCACAAGAGGAACAGCTGTTGGCATCTCTGGTGCTGACCTCAGCCAGCTTGTATTTTAGGAACCAGGCTCCATGAGAGAGAGGCCTTATTCTTGAGCTGTTGGGTCTCACAGAATAGCCAGTGCCCAGGAGCTATGGTTGGCCCAGTTTCTCTTGCATTTCAGCCTTTCGGGCTCTCTTCCTTTGAGAGTCCATCCCTGATGTAGTCATGCAGTGGGAAGGGCATTCTCCAGGCTATCTTGTGGCTTTGCCAAGCCCCAGAAGCCTCCACCCCCTATATCCTTCCACTGAGACCCCAGATACATACAGCTTCACCCACCTGCTGCTTATTAATAAGTATCAACAAGGCATAAGGCATGTGATAAAAGATTAAAATACACTGAGAGCTGTAGCACCTCGTATCACATCTTGGAAAGCATTAATAAGGCACATGAAATGTTCACTTTCAAAAGAGCAAGAAAAGTATTCTTTCCTCTATTGGGGCGTTGGGCTCTCCGATCTCATTAGGGCCAAGGCCTCTTTAAAATGACCTTTTGCTTCTTGCTGGAAGGCCCCGAGTTGGTTTTGGGGGTGTGGTGGCTTTGGGTGGCTGTGGTCCCAACTACTCTACCCAGGAGGCTGAGGCAGGAGAATCGCTTGAACCCAGGAGCCTGGCATCATGTACAGGGTCTATGCAAGAAAAGGATGGCATTCCGCCATTTGAGCTTTGATTTCTAAGGGCAACTTCTTCTCTTAGGAGAGGTCCTAAGCAAGGTGGGTGAGCCTTGCTTGCCTCTCCCTCTGGCCCAGGTCTGGGTAGAGTGTGAGTTGGGCTTCTCGAAGTAAGTTGCAAGTAATAAAAATCCAATGTGAGTAGGCTAAAGCAGCGATCCTCAACCTTTTTGGCATGAGAGACCGGTTTCAGGGAAGACAGTATTTCCATCGATCAAGGTTGGGGGCTTGGGGGGTGATTTCAGGATGAAACTGTTCCGCCTGAGATCATCAAGCATTAGATTCTCATAAGGAGTGTGCAGCCTAGATCCCTTATGTCCACAATTCTCAATAGAGTTCAAGCTTCTGTAAGAATCAAATATCAGCCGGGTGCGGTGGCTCATGCCTGTAATCCCAGCACTTTGGGAGGCCAAGGTGGGTGGATCACTTGAGATCAGGAGTTCGACACCAGCTTGGCCAACATAGTAAAACCTGTCTCTACAAAAATTAGCTGGGCATGGTGGCCTGTGCTTGTGATCCCAGCTACTCTACTCAGGAGGGTGAGGCAGAAGAATCGCTTGAACCCGGGAGGCGGAGGTTGCAGTGAGCTAAGATCATGCCACTGCACTCCAGCCTGGGTGACAGAGCAAGATTCTGTCTCAAAAAGAATCCAATGCCACTGCTGATCTGATAAGAGGCAGAGCTAAGGCAGTACCCATGGCCTAGGGCTTAGGGACCCCTGGGCAGCAAAAATGAATTAGGCTTCAGAAATGGTTAGATTCCGGAAACTCAAGTGATAATACAATCTGGTCTTTCTCCATTTCTTGGCTGTTCGCATCACAGCAGGCAACAGCGCCAGGAATGCACAGAGTCCCAGTAGAAAAGAGAAACATTTCCCAGGATGTCTGAACAAAAATCCCAGGGTTAGCAGTGATTGGACCTAACTACCCTTCCCTGAGCCAGTCAGTGTTTCCAGGGAGACGTGATGCCCATCAGCCACACCTAAGTTACATTTAGGGAAAAGGCATTTAGTTGTAGCCAACACTCATGGGTCTAGAATGTGGGAAGGATATTCACCAGAGGAGAACCACAAATAGATCCTGCAGACAGGGACCCTGGGGCTAAAGGGATAGATGGGCTGTAGAGTCGAGCCTTAGTTTTCTTTGAGGAGAATGTGTTTAGAGGTAGATTCCCCCACCACAGCTGTGGGGTCTCTGCATTACAAGGAAAGCTGTGTGTTTTGGTCTTCCCACCCCTGGAACAGGTCTAGGCTAGGAATTAAGAACACTAAGAGACTGTAGGTTGGGTGTGGTGATTCACACCTGTAATCCCAGCACTTTAGGAGGCCGAGGCAGAATTACTTGAGGCCAGGAGTTCGAGACCAGCCTGGGCAACATAGGGAAACCCTATCTCTACAGAAAACTTAAAAATTAGCGAGGTGTGGCCTGGCGTGGTGGCTCATGCCTGTAATTCCAGCACTTTGGGAGGCCAAGGTGGGTGGATCACCAGGTCAAGAGATTGAGACCATCCTGGCCAACATGGTGAAACCCTGTCTCTACTAAAAATATAAAAAAAAATTATCTGGGCATAGTGGCATATCCTGTAGTCCCAGCTACTTAGGAGGCTGAGGCAGGAGAATTGCTTGAACTTGGGAGGCAGAGGTTGCAGTGAACTAAGATCGCGCTGCTGCACTCCAGCCTGGCGACAGAGTGAGACTCCATCTCAGAAAAAAAAAAAATTAGCCAGGCATGATGGCACATGCCTATAGTCCCAGTTACTCGGGAGGCTGAGGCAGGAGGATTGCTTGAGCCCAGCAGTTCGAGGCTGCAGTGAAGTATGCACCACTGCACTCTAGTCTGGGTGACAGAGGGAGACCCTGTCTCAAGAAAAACCCCATGGACCATCTCTCACTTCTTTATGCTGCTTCCCAGGGAGGACAACTCTTTGCTCAGCACCAAGCATAGTGAGCTGCTTGAAGGCTTGGAGATGCCAAAGCAAGAAGGTTTTCACAAGCGTGTCTTGAAATATGTGTTCTTCACCCTGCCTCAGTTTCTTTGGTCTAGACTGGGCCGAGCTGCCCCTATTGTCACTTAAAATTCAAGTTGCTTCTAAGTAACTAAGTGTGATGGTTAAACGCGTAGTATCTAGAGTGGGTATAGTGATGCTTAAGAACCCAGATTCCTTGACTGGGTCCCAATGCTGATTGTGCCCCTTAGCAGCTGTGTGACCGTGGGCAAGTTACTTAATCTCTCTGTGCCCCAAGTAAAGTGGAAATAATGTAAGTACATATAGTCAGCCTGGGCAACAAAGTGAGACCCCTGTCTCTACAAAAAAATATATTAAAAAATTAGCCAGGCATGCTGGCATATGTCGGTAGTACCAGCTACTCAGGAGGTTACGGCAGGAGGATCGCTTTGAGCCTGGGAGTTTAAGGCTACAGTGAGCTATGATCATGCCTCTGCATTCTAGCCTGGACAACACCCAAACCTTGTCTCAAAAAAAGATACCTATCGTGAGATGAAAATTAAATGAGTTAAAAATAAAGAAAAAATATTAAATGAGTTAATGTATATAAAGTACTTTGCACAATGCCTGGCTCCTGGTTGGTACTCTATGAAGCTTAACTGTGGAACTGAGGTGATTTTGGTCCCTGTCCCAAGTAATTTGCAAAGAAAAAAACCTAAAAAAACAAGCTCTCTTGCTGCTTCTCAGCCAGAAAAGTGCCTCCCTTCAGGGAAGACTTTTTGTTTTTGTTTTTGTTTTAAGACACGGTTTCACTCTGTCGTCCAGGCTGGAGTGCAGTGGTTCAATCGTGGCTCACTGCAACTTCCACCTCCCAGGTTTGAGTAATTCTTGTGCTTCAGCCTCCTGAGTAGCTTGGATTACGGGTATACACCACCACACCCAGCTAATTTAGTATTATTAGTAGAGACAGGGTTTCACCATGTTGGCCAGGCTGGTCTCAAACTCCTGACCTCAAGTGATCCACCCGCCTTGGCCTCCCAAAATGCTAGGATTAGGGATTACAGGATTGAGCCACCACGCTTAGCTTCTACTCTTTTTTTTTTTTTTTTTTTTTAAAGATTCCTCCATGTCTTTTCATGTTAGTTTTTCTTTAACAAAAAGAAAGTCCAAATCTCTAAAAGTATAGTATATGAGAAACGCTGGTTTTACCTTTTTTTTTTTGTTTTAAGATGAAGTCTCATTCTGTCACCTAGGCTGGAGTGCAGAGGTATGATCTCAGCTCAGCGCAACTTCTGCCTCTCAGGTTCAAGTGATTCTTCACCTCAGCCTCCTGAGTAGCTGGGATTACAGGTGCCCGCCATCATGCCCAGCTAATTTTTGTATTTTTAGTAGAGACGCGGTTTCACCAAATTGGCCAGGTTGGTCTCAGACTCCTGACCTTGTGATCCGCCTGCCTCAGCCTCCCAAAGTGCTGGATTACAGGCATGGGCCACTGCACCCAGCCATTAATCATCTTTCAGAGGGAAAAAGGGCTGACATGCCATCTCGGCCTCAGGTCTCTCTTTTGCTCTTGTTTGGAATAACCCTAAATGTGAGGTTAGAGTCCCCCGTTCTCATCCCTGGTCACTTTCCAGTGAAGACTCTTAGCAGCTTCCCCCTCTGCGTGTGTCCAGAAACAGCAAGCAGTTTCGAGTACTGTGATGCTGAACCTTACATGAATGGCTTTCTGTAGTGAGAAGGCGCCTATCACCCACGGCCTGCAGAGGCTGCGTGGCTTGGGGGAGGCTAGAGGCCCAACCATGGGCCTCCTTCCCCTGGTCTCTTCAGCAGCTTTTCCCAAACCCACTGACACGGGTCAGGCTCCTAGAGAGCCTAAGAACAAAGCCCCTTTGTGACTTTTGTTTTGAATCAGGCTTGTGACAAAGGGGAGGAGCCACTGGGCTGGGTGGATGGGGGTGCCCAAGCGTGTTGTTGTTGCAAGGGAAGAAAGCAAAATTGTGTCTTTTTTTTTTCTTGCGATGTTGTCTTGCCAATCCCTCCCTCCCCCAGCTCTCCGAACAGCAGGATTTCCCAACGGCAGCTTGGGAAAAAGACCCAGTGGCAGCTTGGGGAAAAGACCCAGCGCTCCATTTAGAAGCAACGTGTATCAGCCAACTGAGATGGCCGTCGTGCTCAACGGTGGGACTGTAAGTATCAAGGTGTGATGGGTGGGTAGGAAGCCTAGGATTCTACGGTGTGGGGGAGCAGCTTCAACAGGGACATACTCCTCCGTGGAGGCTGCTCGTGTGGCCTGCAAAGACCGCAGCTCAAATGCATGCAATGCTTTTATTTTTCTTCTTTCCCTTTTTACCCCTTTTCTCCATGCACGGAATATCCGCCTCTATTTAGAAAACCATCTGTAGATTCGTTTGAAAGAGTTGGTATTCCTTGAGGCTCTTGCACCAAGTGAATTATTTGGCTTTCATGATACAGTGCCCCAACTTTGTCCCTGGGAGGTGACTTTTGGGAAAAGCCCAGAAGGATGAAGCGCCCCCTAGCAGATTTTGCTGACATCCAACCTAGGTTAAGGTCCCCTGTCGCCCCTCTGTGAATCCCCCAAGCTGGGTACCACGTTCTCCCATTCCCTGAGAGATTTCCTAGGAAATTGAAGCAGCTATTATTTCTCTCCCTCAGACACCAGAAGCAGGTTTACTACTATCTGATGCCAAACAGACCTTCAGCAGAATTGTCATTGTTTACATTTGCCTCCGTGGAATGACATTATTTTGTTTCTCCAGCAATCCAAAGATGCACTCTCATCCCCACATTTAATTTCCAAACAGAGCTACATGCTTCTTTCAGAAACAAGGCCTGAGCCAGTTTACATGTGTAAATTGGATTTCCATTCTTTATATCATGTTCCAACTCCATAATTCAACCTGAGCATTCTTTTTTTTTTATTGATGTAAATCAGGGATGGTCTTTGATCTCTAGAGGGAATTTAGGTTTTCCTGGCCTTTTGAATGGTATGCTAGGCATGGATCTGCATTGGTTTGGAACAGGCTCAAAGACAGAATCACAGATTTGCATTCTTAAAACCCCCTGCCATCCACTGGGCTGTTTTATTGTCCAGTGCCAAGAAAAGCCTGATTCGCAAGCATTCGGCCTGTGTGTTATAATAAATATGGTTACAAAAGCCCCCGTGCCTCACTCTTAAGCCCTCCTAGTTCCTTCAAGGCCAGCATGTGAAAAAGTAGTCAAGACAGAAAGTGAATGAGTTGAACTTACATTCCTTAGGGGTGGGTAATTGTAGAAAAGGGAGCTGAGCTTCCCAAGAACCGCAGCAGCCTGACACACAGCCATTGCTGCCTTTCCTGGGAATTACTCGGCCTGTGTAGGTAAAAGCAAAGTAACTTATTTTTGCCGCATTGTTTATGCATCGGTTTCTAATGTTGACTTTGCAAAGCACAGAGTTCTCAGTGTGTTATCCTTATGTTATTCCAGATCCCAACTGCTCCGCCAAGTCACACAGGAAGACACCTTTGGTGAAAGACTTTCAGTTCCAGAGAATCAGAATCTCTCTTACCGATTTCCCTCCCTGCCTGTGTCTTTCTTGAGGGAGAAATCGGTAACAGTAGCCGAACCAGGCCGCCTCACAGCCAGGAAATTTGGAAATCCTAGCCAAGGGGATTTCATGTAAATGTGAACACTGACGAACTTAAAAGCTAACACCGACTGCCCTCCCCTCCCCTGCCACACACACAGACACGTAATACCAGAGCAACCTCAATCCCCGCAAACTAAAGCCAAGCTGATTGCAAATAGTATTAGGCTCACTCGAAAATGTGGCTGGGAAGACTCTTTCATCCTCTGGGGGTAGAACAGAACCAAATTCACAGCTGGTGGGCCAGGCTGGTGTTGGTTGGAGGTGGGGGGCCCCCACCCTATCATCCCTCCCCAGCAAGTGCTGGACCCCGGGTGGCCTCTTGGAGATGACCGTTGCGTTGAGGAGGACAAATGGGGACTTTTCCACCGGCTTGCCTGGTGGTTTGCACATTTCAGGGGGGTCACAAGAGTTAAGGAGGTCGTGGGTGGGATTCCAAGGCAAGGCCCAACTGAATCGTGGCGTGAGCTTTATAGCCAGTGGAGGTGGAGGGACCCTGGCATGTGCCAAAGAAGAGGCCCTCTGGGTGATGAAGTGACCATCACATTTGGAAAGTGATCAACCACTGTTCCTTCTATGGGGCTCTTGCTCTAGCGTCTATGGCGAGAACACAGGCCCCGCGCCCTTCCCTTGTAGAGCCATAGAAATATTCTGGCTTGGGGCAGCAGTCTCTTCTTCCCTTGATCGTCTCGCCCTGTACCTGCACTTACGGGTGTTTCTCCAAACCCTTACCCAGTTTTGTTCCCTTGTTCATTTCAAGAGCTCCAATGGGATCTCCAGGTTAAAGCCCCTCCAGGAGGCAGGTTGGAAGGCAGGCATCACGGCAGGTTTTCCACGATAATGTCACCTAGCAGAGCTTGGAGGGTGCCCGCCAGGGTGCAGAGGTGACATCCCACTGCCTCGAAAGCAGTGACACCTTGGGTCCTTTCCGTGGATATGGTGAAGGTTCCTGGGTGGAATGGATCACATGAGGGTTTCCTGTTGCTTTTGGAGGGTGTGGGGGATATTCTGTCTTGGTTCTTCTGCAGGTTCCATGAAAACGGCCCTTTTCCAAGCCCATTGTTTCTGTCATGGTTTCCATCTCTCCTGAGCAAGTCATTCCTTTGTTATTTGGCATTTTGAACATCTCGGCCATTCAAAGCCCCATGTTCTCTGCTCTGTTTGGCCAGCATAACCTCTAGCATCAATTCAAAGCAAAGAGTTTTAACTTGATGGCATGGAATGTATAAATGAGGGGGGGTCCTTCTGCAGATACGCTAATCACTACATTGCTTTTTCTGTAAAACTACCCATAAGCCTTTAACCTTTAAAGAAATTGAAAAAAAGGTTAGTGTTTGGGGGCTGGGGGAGGACTGACCTCTTCGTAAGCCAGTACGTCTGAGCTGAGTATGTTTTAATAAACCTTTTGATATTTCTCGAGGCCCTAGTCTCTGCTGTCACCCCTCCCCACCCCATCCTTGCAAAGCGCTGGGGAAAATAAGGCCAATCTGGCCCTCCCTGTGTGGCCCTCCTTCGAGTTTTCCTTAACAGCTAGTGCACTTCCTTGTGTTACGCGCTTGGGGAAGAAAACGCATGGCCCCAGAATGCCGCCCCCATCTGCCCACCCCGGAAGCACCCCGCCTCTGCCCAGAGCATGCGCTTGCTTCTAGAGAATCCCGTTCCGGTCATTACGTGGAGTGAAAACGTGAGTCCTGGGGAGGGGTGGGAGGGAATGAAGCTAGGACCTGGGGTGGGGGTAGGGGCAGTTGCATGCAGACCCCGTATTCTGAGAAAGAAAGAAATCTTTAAACGCCTCAGTCCTGTCCGGTGAAAAACGACAGCGTTACACGTTCTCGTGCCAGGAAATGGTTACTCACCCCCGCTCTCTGGAGTCCTTTGGAGCTTTCTGATACCATTCACACCATGGAGCAATTCACACCATCGTTTTCTAAGTTCTTTATTGTCCAAGCGTATAAAGTGAGCATAGCCCAAATGGCTGCCAGTGGAAAGTCATGCTTCTCCGACGTAAGAACAGAACCATCTTTGAGCCATGGGAAACCTCACTTCATGAGACCTTCCCCCGCCCCTTTTAAATCCCATACGTTATTGCACTTAAGGTTTTGTTTCATTTTGGCTTTTAAGGTTGAGCGTGGGCTGAACGCCTTCACAATGGGGGTGGAGGCGGGAGTGAAGGGAGAAGGGAGTGAGCTGTTCTTTTTCTAATGATTTCACCTGAAAACTACCAAGAGGCATCTTATTTGCCAAGAGACTGTAGCAGCCAGCTGCCCCCAATGGAGCAAGGTTTAAAGACAAAATTAAATGGCACCTCTATTTAAGATCTGTTTGTGTAAACAAGACTTGTTTGGGGAAAACGACCTGGGAGGAGAGCATCTGTGATCACAATCTCTCATTGTAAGCACAAATCGTTCTGTCTCGCTTTGGGACTATAACAGCCACTCTTGTCCCCCCTTTTAATAGAAAATTGGCGTTCTATCTTGGATTTCTCCCCACTGGAGATGAAGGGTGGGAAGAGAGGGAGTCAGCTCTGACAGCTTACAAATTGGGAAGTTCTGTGCATCTCAAGGGTTTCCAGAGTGGAAGATCTGATTGTTGGAAGCTGGGCGCCCTGTGCCTTTTTTTTTTTTTTTTTTTTTTTTTAAGCCCAGAGGCCGTCAGGGCCTACTGAACAAAGGTGAATTGGGGTGGTGTCTTGGTTGGCCAAGGCTGACTTGAACGCATGAGGCCAAACCCCAAACTGAAAGGGAGCATTGTGGCTTTTATAATCCAATGATGCAATGATGATACCAGCTTACAGGAGTTCTCAGCAGGTGCTTTTTATTAATTGACGAAGAGCTAAGGCTCATTTTTGATAGATAATATATATTTATTAAATGCATTAATGTGTGTTTTATAATGTACCTTTATCTTCCCCCCTGGCTGACTGTTGCATACTTATAAAAAAAAAAAAAAGTTAAAGAAATTTCAAGACAATCAAAATGTACCATAAATTACTATATAAATATTACAAATTTAAAAGGTTGTAAAGCATGGGCAGATAGGTTTTATTTTCAGAATGCTGTTCTTAACACAAAAATAAAGGCTTTACTATTTACTTAAGACGTGTAGTAGCTTGTCAAAACAACCCAGTGCAACTAACTACTTACTAGGCTTTCGGCTGTGCCCTGAGGCTCACAGTCTGTGGCATTTTAAATGGGAGAATTTGGTTAACAGAAAACCACAGAACAAATTAGGGTAATAAGTTTATTTACCCATAAAAGCAGGAAATTTCTATATAATACTTTGGGACTTAAGACAAAAATTCTTTGTTTCATCTGTCTGGGTTTAAATGTCTCATCTTGTTGAGTTTGCAATAAAAGTTAAGGGCGGGTCTCCTTTGAAAATGATCATAAGTATAAGGTCTTTTTCATAAAAAGAGTAGTCAGTCACCAGGCAAACTTAAAACCCAGTTCAGAGGTTCGGGACTTAAATTAGAATGTGGATGTTTGCAAAGGCAGCCAAAAGTGAGAAAACTCGTAATAAGAGCACTTCTGTATCCCTTGGAACTAGAGTTCACTGTACATTTTAACAGCAGCTGGTGTAGAAAGATACTCCTGAGGCACTGAAGACATATCTGGATGAATGAATAAAACGTGGGGATAATGCAGAAAGTGAAGACTGGTCCTTTCTTTTCTAAACTATTTGCACTAAAGCATGTTTGCAACAAATACTGTCTTGTACAGAAAAGATTCCATGTTCACATGTTCAAGTCTTGTTAAAGAAATCACAAGAGAGAAAGCATAATTTGGACATTTTCCTTGCACGAGGTAACCTGTGCTCGGATGGGCAAAGATACATCTTAACTGTGGTTAAGATGATGGAATTTTCATTTTGGCTGCAGGTACCACTTCATCCTCCATGTTGCATTTCACTGCAAAGAAAAGAAAGGGGAAGTCAGGATCAATTTACATACGCAGACAGGCTTGTCACTGGGAAGCCGGAAACGTTGATGTGTGGACAAGGTCAGTTGCACCAAAACCCACGGTGCTCCTGCTATTCATGGTTCCGGCACCGTGGATCTGGAACGGGGAAGAACACAGGCCCATTGTGCTCTAAGGCCAGCACCTGAAGGTTCCAAACCACTTCCCAGACTGTTCCTGGCCATTCTTATTTCAGTTCAGAAAGAGGTCAGAAGTGTGCTTTACCAGTCGGGGTACTGTAGGAAGGCAGTTTTACTAAAGATGATGACAGATTCCAGGCTCTCCACTCATCCCCATCTGTCACCATACACCCTGTTCTCCAGCCACCCAAAGGGGAAAACTCAGGGTATCACTCGGGTCAATGAAAAGGTCGAAAGAAAATCTTTGCTCTTTTGTCATGGTCTGGACCAAGAACCTGATCTCGGAGATTTCCTATGTCTGCCAAACAGGAAAGTTAGATCCATACAGAGCATGGCTCTGTTTGTAAGAGAAATTAATCCCAACAGATAAAAGCCTCTCCCCAAATAAATATGGAAACCCAGTTCTTTGGTGGGTGCACGGGGCAGGGGGATCCTTTTGGAAAGACCCTCTCTTTTATTACATCTTCGCCTGTAGTGTCCAAGTGCTTGCCCATATGGGAATGTCTTGAAAGGTTGTTTGAGCCAGGCCACAGGATCTGATGATTTGTGGAAAGCATCGTTCTGGTAAAAAGGGTGTTTGAGCTTGTTACCATGTAGGGCTGAGGTTTCAATTGAACCTGCCCCCGTCCTGACCTCCCAGCAACTATGGGCATGCACCAGCCAGATGCGGTTAAGAGGTACGTATGTGCATCGTCTCATGAAATGCATTTTTTTGTTGTTGTTTTTTTGGGACAGAATCTCTCAGTTATCCAGACTGGGTTGCAATGACAAGATCTCGACTCACAGCAACCTCAGCCTCCCTAGTGGCTACAGGCGTGCACCACCATGTCCTGCTAATTTTTGTATTGTTAGTAGAGACCAGGCTGGTCTTGAACTCCTAGCCTCAAGTGATCCGCCCGCCTCAGCCTCCCAAAGTGCTGGGGTTATATATAGGCATGAGCCACTGTGCCTGGCCCTAATGTGGTTATTTTCTGATAGAGGTGGGATGAGTGCCTTCAGCAACACAGACCAGCCCTGTAGTCTTCAAGGGTTCTTGGTCATGGTTCATTCAAAGGAAATCAGTTTCCAGGTCTTCAACTTCCCATCCTCCTTTCCTTCCTGGCCCGGTGTGTAAAAACTCCCCAAAGTGCCAAACAAGAAGGCCGTTCAAAATGAGGCCTCCAGAGTCTCCTTTATTCTCTATGTTTGACAACTATCAAATTGTATCATGTATTTATTTGGTTTTGTGTACTACTAATAACTGTATTAACACAAATCAGAAGAAATATTTTTAATATTTGGAGCCTGTGGTCTCAGGACATTTTAAAACATTTTTTCAATGTATATACCTTTTTTGTTCCATATATATGGAAGCTCTATGGGCAACCACAGTGAAGACCCTATGTGCATCTAGACCCTATTAATGATGACACTGACCCTTCATAGTCAAGGATGCACCACATCTCCCTAAAGACTCTCCCACTATCTCACTGACCCCTGAGATGCTGGTGATTAACAACTCAACAGGGATTAGGAGAGAGTCCTGAGTTGTAGCATTTGCCATTTCCATAGCCTATTGGAAGCCAGCAGCCTGACGACGTAAGAGTCGGGAAGAGGTGTGCACAGTCAGAGGGAGCTGGGCTGCCCTTCATCCTCAGATTGACTTGTGCAGCGTCAGGCATAACTTCAGACCTGCGGGCTGGCTCTCTAGGGACAAGTTGAGGACATTTGCAATAGGGGGAAATTGTTACAAATGCAAATTCAGGGCCCTTTTCCAGGTGGACTAAACCAGACGGGTGGGGGCGGGGGGAGCCCATCCATCTGCATTTTAACAAGGCCTCCCTGTGATTCTGATGGATGCTAGGTAAAATTTGAGACCCACTGACTACTGGTTTTCTACCCTGGCTGCATGTAAGAATCACATGGGGCCAGGCGCAGTGGCTCACGCCTGTAATCCCAGCACTTTGGGAGGCCGAGGCGGGTGGATCACGAGGTCAAGAGATCGAGACCATCCTGGTCAACATGGTGAAACCCCGTCTCTACTAAAAATACAAAATTTAGCTGGGCATGGTGGCACGTGCCTGTAATCCCAGCTACTCGGGAGGCTAAGGCAGGAGAATTGCTTGAACCCGGGAGGCGGAGGTTGCGGTGAGCCGAGATCGCGCCATTGCACTCCAGCCTGGGTAACAAGAGCAAAACTCCGTCTCAAAAAAAAAAAAAAAAAAAGAATCACATGGTCAGCTTCTGAAATTTTATTGGTGTTCTGATGTGATGACCCTGGGGCCCAGGCATCAGTAGCTAGGTAAAGCTCCCGTGTGTTGCTAAGATGCAGTCAGGGTTGAGACACAGACACAGTTAGAATCCCTTTAAAGAAACGCGACTGTATGATCCTCAGAGGAGTCTAGAATTACCCTCAACTTCTTAGTATCATACAGGCTGGAAATAAACTGTGAGTCTCACAGTTTAAACTGCTAGAGAGAGCTGGCAGTCAGGCCGGGCATGGTGGCTCACGCCTGTAATCCCAGCACTTTGGGAGGTTGAGGCAGGTGGATCACTTGAGGTCAGGAGTTCATGACCAGCCTGGCCAACATGGGGAAACCCTGTCTCTACTAAAAATACAAAAATCAGAAAAATTAGATGGGTGTGGTGACAGGTGCCTGTAATCCCAGCTATTCGGGAGCCTGAGGCAGGAAAATCACTTGAAGGGAGGCAGAGGTTGCAATGAGCCAAGATCGCACCACTGCACTCCAGCCTGGGTGACAGAGCAAGACTGTCTCAAAAAAAATAAATAGATAAAAAAGAGAGAAGAGCTGGCAGACAGACAGATGCTGGAGGCAATTAGTAGCTGGAGGGAAGGACTGGCTTCTGGAAGTAATCCCCAGCCCTTGAGTTTTCTTTAGTTTTCCTCAACTGCCTGAAGGAAGAATTCACCTGCAAGCTGTTGTCCGAGTATTTTACCCAATTCCTGTCCATGCCTTGACAATCTTCTTGCCTACTCCCTACCAGCTGACCTTATCTGGGAACAGGCCCCTTGGTATCTCTTTAGATCATCACTCAGAAGTCTTGAGAGAGGAGAGCAGAAAGGAATAAGCTACAGACCTTGTTGACAGTGGAGGATTAAGAGAGGGGGTATCTCGAGTTGACAGGCTGGAAATAAAGGTGGGCTGTGGAGCCGCCCAGTGGAATTACCTGGGGAGTTTTGAACACCCTACACAATTAGGTCACCATCTCTGGAAGCACAACCACATTGGAAAACTGCTTGGCATTACCAAGTGAAACTGAGCCTGACAGTGAATACAGACAATTCCACTCCTGTATCCTGCTGAAGAAACCCTTCATACGTGTACTGGGAGGACTCTCCTGATAGCAAAAACCTGGAAACAACCCAAACGTCCTTCAGCAGTTGACTGGATAAACCAATTGTGATCTACTTGACCAGTGATTACACAACAGTGAGCATGAGTGAGCCTTGGCCACACACATCAACTTGGATTAGCTTAAAAACATTAAAAGAGGAGAGGCATGGAATAATACCTATAGTGTGATTCTATTTACAGCAAATCCAAATGCTGAGAGATGCGTGCAAAGGTCAGAAGAGCTCCAAAGAAAAGCAAGAGAACAGCTATCACAGAAGTCAGGGGAAGTGGCTTCTGAGGGAAGAGCTTTAAAAGTGTTGACAGTGTTCTGTTTGTTTTTGTTAAATGTTTAGAGACAGTCTCGCTCAGTTGCCCAGGCTGGAGTGCAGTGGTGCGATCGTAGCTCACTGCAGCCTCTGACTCCTGGGCTCAAGCAATCTTCCACAAATGTTTTATTTATTGTTATATGTGTTTTATAGTCACTGTTAATACGTATATTTCACCCCAAAAATGCTAAAAAAAAAATAGATATGCGCGTATATTGCTTGAAATTGCAAAGTCAACCAATAAAGGAATGGAAAATAACTATGTTGCTGTTTTGGGGAGGGGAAGGATGGAATCTAAGCTAACCCTCATCAATAATGGCAGGAAATCAGTAGATCCTATCGAAAATCTTATTACCGTACAAGCCTGTTCCGGATGCAGAGGTAATGCCCTGAGGAGCAGCAGAAGTTCCAAGTCATTGTGTCTGGGGAAGCAGTACTTTGCTAAAAATTAAGCAACAGATAAAATCTCTACTTGGTGGTCTTCCTCCTCCTGGCTTGGCAGAATACAGCCTTGCACAGGTGGGTACTTGATCAGCGGAGGGAGGGAAAGGAGAGGGAAGAGGGCTGAGAGAGGCAGGAGGGAAGAAGCAAGCCAGGATGCTGCAGGAATGCAGCTTGCACCTTAGCTCAGAGACATCATCGTGGTTGGCTTCCAATACCAATAGACAGATGCCTCGGTGCCCCTACGCTGTCCTTGTCCCTCTCGGAAGTCTGGTACCCAGCCAGTTCCGGAAGGGCTGAGAGAGTGGAAAATCCCGGAGAGAGATACGCCAGCCCTTCAGCTTCAATTAAAGGCAATGTGACAAGATGGGCCTTGCATACTAATGAGACTTGGTACATCTTCTCCTTGTGGTCGCCCTTATCTTCTCCCGTTCCTGTGAGTGACAGGACTAAGAACTCAGTTCACGACCCAGAGAAAAACCTCCCAGCCAGCAACACAGGACAGATAAAGAAGATGCCTAAAACTCAAGACAGGAAATGTGGGGAACCACAAGGTCATCCAGCCACTCACAACGTTGTCCAGACAGGGCTTCAGCATAAAAGAATGGCCTGGGGTGAAAATACAGATTCCTGGGTCCCACCCCAGACCTTTAGAATCAGAATCTCCAGGAGTGAGGCCTGGGAATCAGCATCCCCCTCCACCTCGGTGCTGTGAGTGGGCGTTTTGATCTGGCAAGTGCAGGAAAGAAGGCTGATTTGGGCAAGTTTGGAAAACTGCCTGTTTCCTAAGGGCCTGAGTCAACTGTGAGCCAGGGTTGAGAATGGCATCTGCCTCCTAAGGGCACTGAGAGAAGCAAAAGAGGCAAGCCACGCAAGATGCCAAGTGCTCAGCACTGGTTCTGACCCACAGTTAGGCACTTGATAAATATCAGGTATTATTAGTCTCATTTTTATTGAGGCCAGGTCTTGCTCTGTTTCCCAGGCTGGAAAGCAGAGGTGCAAATCAGGGTTCACTGCAGTCTCAACCTCCTGGGCTACAACGATCCTTCCACTTCAGCCTCCCAAGTATTAATAGCTGGGACTACACACATGCACCACCATGCCTGGCTAATTTATTTTTATTTTGGGTTGAGATAGGGTCTTGCTGTGTTGCCCAGCCTAGTCTCTAACTCTTGGGCTCAAACAGTCCTCCCGCCTCGGCCTCCCAAGATGATGGATCACGGGTGTGAGCCACAGCACCCAGCCAGCGATTGTTATTCTTAGGGCATGTTCTTTGCCGTCAAAGAGCTCACAGTCTAGAAAGTGAAGCAGAAAAACAACAGGAAATTGTAAGAACCAAGAGATGCTCACACACTGTGGTGAGAACTTACTTCAATAGATCATCATCTGCCACAGAGATACGGACCGTAATAGTGCTAGGGCTTGGGGTTACAAAGACGAGACTGGCTCACGCTCTCAAATCAGCAGTATCTATGAGAAATCTTAAAATGTTCATCTTTGACTCAGTTAGCTCCCAATCTCTAGGACTCCAGGTAAATAATAAAAGCAAACACTTCTATGGTACTTATGAAGCCCTTGACACATACAAAGTCACAGTGAACTAAGTGCTATTATTTTCCCCAGGTAAGGAGACTGAAGCAGAGACAGGTTACATTACTTGCTCAAGGTTATGCTGTGAGCTGTCTGGCTGCTGCTGCTCTTAAAACTCTGCGGGGTCAAGATCTCACAACTGCTTCCCACCAGAATAGTAAAAATGTCTGTGATTAAAGAAGCAACAATGATATATGCAGACAAAGGGGGTTCACTTCCGCATCCTCTACCACATAAACCGTTTGAGAACCTACATGCCCAACAATCAGGGAATGATTAAGTATCTGATAACCTATAACCTAGATGTAATATAATGAAGCCATTAAAAACATCTATTTGGCCGGGAGAAATGTCAGTGGAAAAATACAGTGGGGTACCTTTCCTGTAAATTTCAATTATGCAAATTGGAAATTGTTCAATACCAGGTTAATCATGTCTCTAAGGAGTACAAGGATGGCACAGGGCATGTCTCTCTGTTGGAGTTGGAAGCCAACCGTGTTGATGTCTGTAAAACTAAGATGTAAACCAGGCTCTTTCATTTAATCATCCCTGCTTTCCTTTCTTTTCTTTCCTTCCTTCTTGTTGTTTTTTTTTTTTTCAGAGACAGGATGTGACTCTGTTTCCCAGGCTGAAGTGCATGGTGCAATCACAGCTTGCTACAGCCTTGACCTCCTGGGCTCAATTAATCCTCCTGCCTCAGCCTCCCAGGCGGCTGGGACTACGGGTATGCACCACCATATCCAGCTATTTTTTCACTTTTTGTAGAGACGGGATGTCACTACGTTGTCCAGGCTGGTCTCAAACTGCTGGGCTCAAGCAAAAGTACTGCCTCGGCCTTCCAAAGTGCTGAAATTACAAGTGTGAGCCACCACACCCAGCCCCTGCCTTTCTAGAGAAAAAAAAAAAAAAGTTTACTTTTTTTTTTTTTTTTAATCTCAGCACTTTGGGAGGCCAAGGCTGGAGGATGGCTCGAGTCCAGGAGTTCAAGGCTGTAGTGAGCTATGATTGCACCACTGCACTCCAGCTTGGGCAACAGAGTGAGACCCTGTGTCTAAAAATAATAAACAAAGTAACACAAATACACAAAGTAGAACAAGTAGACTCCTCTGAGTGAGAGCTTCATGATACATCACTTACATGTGACTGCCCTGTAGAAAATTACATTCATTTCCTCCAAAATTATATCTATTGCTCAACTAAGTTATAATCCAGCATCTCAAATACATTTTAAAAAAATAACCTGAACATAGATTTAATGATTGAAAGGAAACCAGTGAATTTTTGTTTTCCCAAATGTTCTACAGTATACATGTATTGCTGTACAACTGGGGGAAACTCTTTCTAAAAGAATCATCAGAAAATATACCAGACAAAAGAAAAAACACCCTCAGGGTAAGAAACTGCAGAAGAACTGCAGGAGCTGGCCTCCCGGATCATCAGACCCAGTGTGGGGAGACAGTGACAAGAGTTCCATCCACAAGTGAAGTTGCCTTAGTCGGGGTGACCATTCAAATAAATAACTGTGAAATGTTTGCCAGGAAAAGCTTCTCATGAGCAAATTTCTAGGAAAATAACATTTCCACCTTAATTTGCTTACAAACAAAAGGGTAAACCTTGGCATCAAGCAGACGCAGTGTTCAAATCCTGGCTTTGCCACTTAATAGCTGAATGATACTCCACCTTCACCCCCAGCCTCAATTTCCTCATTTGAGCTATCGGTATAATAATCTCCACCTCACAGAGTCCTTATGAAGATTAAAGATGATCCGTTTAAAGTGCCTGGGACAGTGTACCAGTGGTACCAGTGGCACCAGTACGTGGCACACGAAGAAGGTACTCAACAAATGTGGCTTCCTTTCCCCCCAGGTAGACTGCAGAAATATAAGCCGAATTGCTGCTAACTAATTCATTTAGCATCTTTTAAAATTCGTAAGCTGTCACTCATCTGAACGTTACTTATCTACAAACATAGCCAAGAACTTGAAAGTAAACAGAAGAAGCCACTGTGGATATTCCGGAATGTATTCCCCAAACTCAGAGCATGTGTGCTCATTCTTTAAACATCATTCTGGCAAGTTGACTATCAGATATCCCAACAGCAGTAATGAATTTAGGAACAAAATACTGTCCCAGTGACTGATAAGCACATAAAAGGGTATGCAACGTCATTAAGGAAATTAAAGCATTGTGGCCACCACACGCCCACCAGAATGGTTAAAATGAAAAAGACTCATCGTGCTCATTGTTGGTAAAGATGCAGAGCAATTGGGTGTTCATGCATACTGATGGGAATGTAAAATGATACAACCACTTTAGAAAATGAGTTGGAAATAGCTGTTAGAATTAAACATATGTATGCCCTGTAACCTAGCAACTCCAAATCCACAGCTGAAGTGAGTATTTACATCTGCCAAAAAAACAGATCCAGGAGTGTACAAAGCAGCCACATTGGGCCAGGCATGGTGGCGCAGGCCTATAATCCCTGCACTTTGGGAGGCCAAGGCTGGAGGATCGCTTAAGTCTAGGAGTTCAAGGCTGCAGTAGGCTATGATTATACCGCTGCACTCCAGCTTGGGCAACAGAGTGAGACCCTGTGTCTAAATATAATAATAAAGAAAGTAGCAGCATTTTGCATAATAGCCAAACACTGAACATAACCCAAGAACCTTTTTTTTTTTTTGAGACAGAGTTTCGCTCTTGTTGCCCAGGCTGGAGTGCAAGGGTACAATCTTGGCTCACCGCAACCTCTGCCTCCCAGGTTCAAGTGATTCTCCTGCCTTAGCCTCCCGAGTAGCAGGGATTACAGGCATGTACCACCATGCCTGGCTAATTTTGAATTTTTAGTAGAGATGGGGTTTCTCCATGTTGGTCAGGCTGGTCTCGACCTCCGGACCTCAGGTGTTCTGCCTGCCTTGGCCTCCCAAAGTGCTGGGATTACAGGCATGAGCCACCGCACCCAACTTAAGATTCCATTAAAAAATGACTGGATTCAAAAATTGTGACAGTAAGGAATGCTACAACAGCAACACCATAATAAAAGAGCAACCTAGTGCTGCCCTCAATAATTTAGCTGGATCTCCCAGATGTAATGTTCAGCAGAAGACACAGACACCAGACACAAAGGAGTTCCTTCTGTTTTCCAGTTAGGCAGAGAACAGGCAAAACTACTCTGTGGTGAAAGGAGTCAGAACAGAGTTTACCTCGAGGGGAGGGGACACCGTGTGGGGCATGAGGGAGCTGGCTGGGGGCTGCCCATGTTCATTATCTGGATCTGGGCAGTGGTTGGGTTGGATTCAGCACAGAATTTCACAGAGCTCTGCATCATGACCAGTGTACCCCACTGTATGTGAGTGCCACCTTAATCACAAAAAACAGGAGCAATGGGGAGGAAGAGAACAGGCGCAACAATGTGCCCACCTTTTTAGTCAGATCCTCAAAGAGTCTTGCATACCCCAGTGGTCCCGATGAACAATATCACGGAATTAATGGGGAAATGTGCACTAACCCGTTGGACACTGGGCTCAGGGCTTTACACACATTATCTCATACAATCCTTCCAACCGCCCTGGGAGGTAGGTGCTATCCCCATTTCCATTTTACTGACTGGGAATTTGAGGCTCAGAGATGCTAAGCAGCATCCCAAAGGTCACAGAGCGAAGTAAATGGCCACACCGAGATTCTGATCATGGTCTCTGTGAGTGCAAATCCCACGGTCTTAACCATCATCTGACATGACCTTGGAGTAAGAATTGGGACCTAAAATTAGAAAGGCAGGGGAGTGTATGATCTATATTACCAAGATTTTATTTTTCTGTGAAGAGCAATACGTTATAGAAAATTCGAAGAATACAGGAAAAAGAATCTCTGTGCTCCTCTTCCCCCAACTAGAACAAATTGCACAAGATTCCTTTCTACAAAGAATAAATGCTGACCTTTGGGGGTAAATGTCAGTAGTCTGGTAAATTTACCTCCATTTCTTGACAGTACCAGATGCTGTGTTGCATTATTTTTGGGAGAATTAAGCCAACTTGGAAGCCACAAGGCATTCAGGGAGGATGTGACAGCCTTGAATGTGCAGTAATTGCAGCTTTCTGTTGTTGACTTCCAAACAGTTACTAAAGTTAACCCAGAGCAAAGTCTCCTTGAAGGCAGTATTTTAAACGGAAACATTTGGTGCTGGGAGTGGCAACGTTGGTTATATTGAGACAGAACCATGAGATTATCAAGTTTTGAGCCAGTAAAGGGTCTTGATTCCTGGAAAAAGAGACATTCAATACAAGGCTTGTTTTTAATAGGTGAAAACTGAGGTCTCTACAGGGGAAGGAAGCCACCAAATCAAACTTGGCAGTGGGGCCATCTAAGCACAGCTTAGCTGCTTAGAGCACTCCGCTTGGGAGAAGGCAGCTCTGGCTTTGAATCCTCCCACCATTTACCAAATGGGGGGTCTGAACAAGTCTCTCAACCTCTTGGAAGCCTCAGCTCTCTCATCCATAAAATAAGGATAGGAAGACTTTCCTTTCGGTAGAATCCGAGGACGAAATGAAATGGTAAACATTGTATGGCACATAATAAACATTCAATAAAATTATTATTATTTTTTTTAGATGGGGTCTCACTCTATCACCCAGGCTGGGGTGCAGTGATGTGATCTCAGCTCACTGCAGCCTCTGCCTCCTGGGCTCAGGTGGTCCCCCAACCTCAGCCTCCCAAGTAGATGGAATCACAGGCGTGCACTACACGCCTCGCTAATTTTTTGTGTCTTCGGTAGAGATGGGGTTTCACCATGTTGCTTAGGCTGGTCTCGAACTCCTGAGCTCAAGTGATCCGCCCACCTTGGCCTCCCAAACTGCTGGGATTGCAGGCATCAGTCACCGCATCCAGCTATAAAATTATTTTTTATCACACAAGTAATGCAGTTACTGTAGAAAAACTGGAAAATATCATATCTTAAATATTTAAGCAGGTTTGCTTTAAATCATTGAGTAAGCCTTAGTTTATGTGTTATTCATGTGTCTATAGATCTGTTCGTATTTTTATTCTATATCTCAATTGACAAGGGTAACTCTGTTTTGCAATTAGCTGAATTACACTGAGATTGGGGTTTTAGTGCCGCAGTTTAAAGAGCCACCATCTGGTTGTCCTTCGAAATTCCGTGTCTTCAAAAGCCTAGTGAGTCACGGGTGTGAATGAACACAGACAAACCCCGTCAGCCGTGTCTTATGACTTTTTTATTTATCACTGCATTCTCAGCTGCTGCTGCCCAAACTGGACCTTTAGAAATATCCCAGGCATTCTGAAGGAGTTTAGGGTATAAACTGTTAGCCAGTGCCGACTGGCAGAAGCTCCGTATGTTACATGTTGCCTTTAAGAACAAGGGAGACAAACCCTCCCGTTTATTTTTAAGCAGCTCTCCTCTACGAGTGTAACAAATTAATAATTGAGAAATTATTTCAATCTGTACTTAGGGATGGCGAGACAATATTCACTCATCTTGAGGGCTGACTCAGAACCCAGGGCAGCCAGGGCTAAAGTCAAGAAACTCCAAGGAATAAGAAACTAAACTGGCAGGCATGGGGGCCCACACCTGTCAGACCAGCACTTTGGGAGGCCGAGGCGGGCAGATCGCATGACCCCAGGAGTTTGAGACCAGCCTGGGCAATGTGGCGAAACCGCTACAAAAAATACAAAAATTAGCCGGGCATGGTGACATGTGCCTGTAGGCCCTGCTACTCGGGAGACTGAGGCAGGAGGATCACTTGAGCACGGGAGGCAGCGGTTGCAGTGAGCCAAGATTGTGCCACTGCACCACGACCTGGGTGACAGAGCAAGACTCCGTCTCAAAACAGCAAAACAAAAACAAAAACCTTCCCTTCCCCTTTCTTCATGTTTGATGAGGTGTTGTTTTTTTGCTGTTGAGGTTGTTTTTACCAAATATTAAAAACATGAAGAAAGGGGGTGGGAATTCACATCCCATGAGTTTCAACCAGAATTCTTTCTAATAGGAAGCCCCTTGGTCCACTAAAAAGAAAATGTGAATGTTTTCAACCACTGACTGTGATGACAAATACATTTATCTACAAAAAAGCTACGCTTTTAGAAAAGATCATTGATTTCACCTTTGTCATTTTTCACCCCATAAATGTCTCCTAAATCTATCTGTCCGCTTTTGTCTGTTCTCACTGCCGCCGGGTCATCGGATCTGTCGCCAACCTGCTCTGTACTCATCTTTCCAGAACGCCCTCCTGATGCTGCGTGGCCCAGCTGAAATTGGGTTCAACTCTGAAGTCTTCAGCAAGGCCAGTCAGGCACAGTGGCTCACACCTGTAATCCCAGCACTTTGGGAGGCCAAGGTGGGCGGATCACCTGAGGTCAAAAGTTCAAGACCAGCCTGGCCAGCATAGTGAAATCCTGACTCTACTAAAAATATAAAAATAGAAAAATTAGCTGGGCATGATGGCGGGTGCCTGTAATCCCAGCTACTCAGGAGGCTGAAGCAAGAAGATGGCTTGAACCTGGGAGGTGGAGGTTGCAGTGAACCAAGACTGTGCCACTGCACGAGAAAGAGAGAGAGAGAGAAGAGGGAAGGAGGGAAGGAAGGACAGAGGAGGGAAGGAAGGAGGGAGGGAGGGAGGGCGAGAGAGAGAGAGAAAGCAAACAAGCATATGACTACACAAAACCTTGTACGTGAATATTCATAGCAGCATTATTCATAATAGCCAAAAAGTGGAAACAACTCAAATGAGACGTGATACATCCATACAATGGAATATTACTCAGCTATGCTACAGAATGAGTTATGTCCCTCAAAATTCATATGATGAAACTTTAACTCCCACCATCTAACTGTATTGGAGATTGGACCTTTAAGGAGGTGATTAAGGTTAACAGTAGACACCTGATCCTATAGAGGGGTTACCCTTATAAGAACAGGAAGAAACACCAGAGATCCCCCTCTCCCTTGTGATGACCCAGTAAGAAGGTGGCTGTCTGCAAGCCAGGAAGAGAGCCCTCACTAGAATCTGACCATGCTGGCTCCTTGATCTCAGACTTAATCTCCAGAACTGTGAGAGAACAAATGTCTGTTGTTTAAACTGTCAAGCCTGTGGTATTTTGTTGTGGTGGCCTGAGCTGACTAATACAAGCCATAAAAAGGAATAAAGTACTGACACATGCTGCAACGTGGATAAACTTTGCACGCATTGTGCTAACTGAAAGAAGTCAGTCACAAAGGGTTGCGTATTGAATGATTCCATTTATATGAAGTGTCCAGACCAGGCAAATCCATAAAGAGACAGAGTAGATTAGCGGTTGTCTGGCACTGGGAGGAATGGAAGTTTTGGGAGTAATGGCTAAAGGGTGTAGGGTTTCTTTTGGGTGTGATGAAAATGCGCTAAACTTCATTTAGTGATGGTTGCAAATTCTGTGACATCTGTAGTATCTGTGATATACTAAAAGCTATTAAGTTGTACACTTTGGATTGCATGATATTTGAATTATATCTCAATAAAACTGAAAAAAAAAGATGACATTTCAGTAATGGTCAGACATTACTAGGTGGGGAGACAGAATTATCTATTTTTTTGTTTAGTTTTCTACAAAGGGCAAGTGTTACTTCTACACAGTTAAAAAGAGAGTTTTGTTTTTTGTTTTTTGTTTTTTTGAGACAGTCTTGCTGTATCACCCAGGCTGGAGTGCAATGGCACAATCTTGGCTCATTGCACCCTCTGCCTCCCAGGTTCAAGCGATTCTCCTGCCTCAGCCTCCTGAGTAGCTGGGACTACAGGTGCGCACCACCATGCCTGGCTCAGGTGAGGTCAAGTTGAGTGAAAACTTTTGAGGTCTCGAACTTTAAACCTCAGGTGATCCCCTCAGTGGGAAAACCACTGTTCTAAGATGATTCAAAATGATATGGGGCCAGGTATGGTGGTTCCCACCTGTAATTGCAGCATTTTGGGATACCAAGGTGGGTGGATCACCTGAGATCAGAAGTTTGAGACCAGCCTGGCCAAGTTAGTGAAACCCTGTCTACTAAAAATACAAAAACAGGCCGGGCATGGTGGTGGGCACCTGTAATCCCAGCTACTCAGGAGGCTGAGGCAAGAGAATTGCTTGAACCCGGGAGGCAAAGGTTGCAGTGAGCCAAGATTGTGCCATTGCACTCCAACCCGGGCGACAAGAACAAAGCTCCATCTCAAAAAAAAAAAAAAAAAAAATGATATGGCTTACAGTGGTAGACACTGATCATTATTGAGCACCTAATGTTTTCAAGGCATTGGACTAAGCATATTTATTACAAGCATTATCTCATTCGAGAATCAAGCGAGGGGGATACTTTTATTTCTATTGTACAGGTGAAAGAACTGAAAGCTAGAGGGATTAAGTAACTTGTTTAAGGTCACATAGCCAGTAAGAATTTGTAAGTGAAATTAGCTGAAGTTGTTGTTGTTTTAACATAAACTTGTCTCTCAGTTGGACTTTCAGGGAAGGTGTTAATTTCATTCTGCGGCTAAAAGATGAGCAATCAGGAAGGTTAAGTGCCTTGCTCAAGGACACACAGCTAGGAAGTTTCCAGCCAGAGTTCCAATGCAGGTCCTGGGACTCCAAGCCTAGGACTCTTTCTACTATTATTAGCTGCTCATCCTGAACAGCTTCAAATGTCACTTTGAAACCTCTTACGTGACAAGTCTCTAGATGCCACGAGAAGAAAATGAGGGCAATTCCAATGCACGTGGCAACAGTAGGGCTCGTGCAAAAGATTCCTTAGTCTCCTCCATCTCCCTCCTACTCAGATCTGGCAAAGTAAGGCATTTTTGAAAAGATTTCCTAGCCACCAAAGTATTACCAGTGACAGTGAGGTGGGTACCTTTTTTTAGATCTCTTGGTACTATTCTGTATTTTTCGTAATGAGAATGTATTGCTTTGATATGGGGACAGATTTTAAATTGTTTTTAAAAAGATAATTTAAAAGAGATAAGGAGAGTTGAATCTGAAAACTGGCAAGACACTTTAGCTGTTCAAATCCTAAATTTAGATCCTAAGGTGAACACCACGTGTCAACAGCCTTGGACTGGTGCTCACAGAGAGAAGCGGGGACAATTTGGTGGGCGGGATCGTTACTCTTTAAGGCAGGCTCACAGGCATAAAGGAGCATGTGCTTCATGCCCTTGGCAATGCAACCAGACATCCTAATGGACTTCGTAGGAAACTGAACACCAACAGATTTCTCTCGAGCATTTGCACTCCATAAATAACATCTGTGCATTGCAGCCTAACCAGGAGAGAGAGGTAGGGCTCTGGAGCAAAGCTGCTTGGTGCTGCTTCGTTCTTGCTGTGTAGCCCCAGATATATCGTTCTACCTCTCTCTGCCTCAGTTTCTTCGTCTATAAAATGGGGACCATATCAGTACCTACTTCAAAGGTGTAAAGATTATTTAATTGAGTTACTACTAGTAAAGTACTTGGGAAAATGCTTGCCTCACAGTAAGTGCACCATGAATGTGAACAAACACACCTTTTCATTATTTTTAGAAATTATGGATAATCAAAAAAAAATCACTTGCATTTCTGTTTTAGGAAAAAAAGGCAAAAATCAATCAACTCCTCAATCACCTGCATTACAACCACCCAGAGACAATCACTATTAGTATTTGGGGATTATATTCTAATAGACTTTTTGTATGTATGTATGTATGTTTGTACATATGTATATATGTACGTATGTATGTATTATTTTTTGAGACGATGTCTCATTCCGTCGCCCAGGCTGGAGCGCAATGGCACCATCTCGGCTCACTGCAACCTCCGCCTCCCAGGTTCAAGTGATTCTCTTGCCTTCTGAGTAGCTGAGATTACAGGTGCCCGCCACCACGCCCAGCTAATTTTTGTATTTTTAGTAGAGACATGGTTTCACCATGTTGCCCAGGCTCGTCTTGAACTCCTGATCTCAGGTGATCCACCAGCCTCAGCCTCCCAAAGTGCTGGGATTACAGGCGGTCTTTATTTATTTATATATTATATGTAAGCATATATGTTCCCTTAATTTGGGGGGATGTGGGGAACAGTCCTTCTGTTTGGTTTCTTTTTCTTTTTTTGGAGACAGGGTCTTGCTCTGTCTCCCAGGCTGGAGTGCAGAGGCACAATCATAGCTCACTGCAGCCTCAACCTCCTGATCTCTAAGAGATCTCCTGCTTCAGCCTCCTGAGCAGCTGGGTCTACAGGAATGCACCACCATACTCAGTTATTTATTTTTTATTTTTTAATGGATACAGGGTCTCTTAACGTTGTCCAGGCTAGTCTCGAACTCTTCAAGTGATCCTCCTACCTTGGCCTCCCAAAGTGCTGGTATTGCAGGAGTGAGCCACTATATCCAGTCTCAGTTCTGTTTACTTGCCCATAGAGTGTTTGGCAAGCTGGTTGATCTGGGAAGGAGGTTATGTAACACAGATCCATTCATTCAACCAAGTATTCCTCAACTGTCTGCCATGTGCTGGGCACTGTTCTAGATTCTGAGGAGAGAGCAATGAACAAAACAGGAATGAAAAAATAAGTCTCTGCTGTCAGAGAACTTACATTCTAGTGCAGTCACACGGACGATAAACAGAATAAATCACTAAAATCCTGGGTGATGGGCCAGGTGCAGTGGCTCACAGCCGTAAGCCCAGAACTTTAGGAGGCCCATGTGGGTGGATCACTTGAGGTCAGGAGTTTGAGACCAGCCTGGCCAAGATGGTGAAACCCCATCTCTACTTAAAAAAAAAAAAAAAAAAAAAATACAAAAATTAGCCGGGCATGGCGGCACAATCCTGTAATCCCAGCTACTCGGGAGGCTGAGGCAGGAGAGGAGAATCGCTTGAACCCAAAAGGCAGAGGTTGTAGTGAGCCAAGATCCTGTCACCGCATTCCAACCTAGGCGACAGAGTGAGACTCTGTCTTAAAAAAAAAAAAAAAAAAATCCTGGCGACACAAAAGAATGACACACTTAAAAATTATTAATCAGTATCTAAATTAAATATATCTGCCGGGTGGCTCATGCCTGTAATTTCAGCACTTTGGGAGGCCAAGGCAGGTGGATCATGAGGTCAGGAAATCAAGACCATCCTGGCTAACATGGTGAAACCCCGTTTCTACTAAAATACAAAAATTAGCTGTAGTCCCAGCTGCTTGGGAGGCTGAGGCAGGAGAATCTCTCGAACCCAGGAGGCAGAGGTTGCGGTGAGCTGAGACTGCGCCACTGCGTGCACTCCAGGCTGGTGACAAAGCAAAACTCCATCTCAAAAAAAAAAAAAGTATCATGTAGTCAAAGACAATCTGTAAAGGAACTAACACAGTTAATTCTACAACCTAACAGTCCATATGCAACCGATAGTCCATATGCAACCTCAGGTGACAGGGACCACAGCCCAGCCATCCTGGAGTCAGCTTCATCCCAGATCCCTTATCACAGTGTAGGCTAGAGGACAAATGTGGCAGGTTTCTCTGTTTCCCCAAGGCTGTGAAGAAGGTGATACCAACACCAAGTTCTTGATCTATCCCCACAGAAGTGGCATGTTGTGACAAAGGTTTGGCGGTGGTCAGTTCCTTTTGAATTAACCCTGTGAAGTGATGACAAGCAGGTCAGAAGGGTGAGAAGCCAGGGTGGTCAGGCAGGACTCGCTGAGAAGGTGACCGTAGCAGGGGCTAATGGAGGCAAGGGGGACAGCCATGGATACCTGGGGTCTGGACCTTCATTTTTACTTCTTTATAATAGCTTTATTGAGATAGAATTCACATACTGTACAATTCACCCATTTAGAGTATACAATTCAACGCTGGGTATAATGGCTTATACCTGTAATCCCATTGCTTTGAGAGGCCAAAGAAGGAAGATTGCTTGAGCTCAGGAGTTCAAGACCAGCCTGGGCAACATAGTGAAATCCTATCTCTACAAACAATTTAAAAATTAGCCTGCCATGGTGGTACACACCTATAGTTCCAGCTACTTGGGAGACTGAGGTGGGAAGATACCTTGAGCCCAGGAATTCAAGGCTGTAATGAGCTATGATCACACCACTGCACTCTAGCCTAGGAGGACAGAGAAAGAAATTATCTCAATATAATAAAGTATACAGTTCAATGGCTTTTAGTATATTCAGAGTTGTGCAACTATGAGCATGTTCAGTTTCACATTTTGTCACCCCAAAAAGAAGCCCTAAACTCTTTAGCTGTCACCTGTCATTTTCCTAGGCCCCCCAAGCCCTAAGACAACTACTAATCTACTCTCTATCTCTATAGATTTGCCCATTTGGAGCATTTCACATCAATGAAATCATATAATAGGTGGTCTTTGATGTCTGGCTTCTTTCACTTAACATCATGTTTTCCAGGTTCATTCATGTCATGGCAGGTATCAGTCCTTCATTGCTTTCTATGGTGTGGCCTTCATTTCTGTATTGAAATCTTGTTGCCCTTTTAGGAAGCATAAATTCCAGACCTCTCTCTCAGTCTATCTGTCCGTGGTCTGACTGAAAGGAAACTTGTGAGAACAGTAAACCAGTATGATGTTGGGGAAAGTTCTAAATTTTCTCAGTTCTGGCCAGGCGCGTTGGCTCATGCCTGTAATCCCAGCACTTTGGGAGGCCAAGGAGGGTGGATCACTTGTGGTTGGGAGTTCAAGATCAGCCTGACCAACATGGTAAAATCCCAACTCTACTAAAAATACAAAAATTAGCCAGGCGTGGTGGCCTGCGCCTGTAATTCCAGCTACCGGGAGGCTGAGGCAGGAGGATCGCTTAAACCTGGGAGGTGTTCTGATGAAGATGGAAAAAAAAAATTTTTTTTTTAAATAAACCCAGGAGGTGGAGGTTGCAGTGAGCCGAGATGACACCATTGCATTCCAGCCTGGGTGGCAGAGCAAGACCCTGTCTCCAAATAAAATAAGTAAATAAATAAAATTTCTCAGTTCTGCCACTTCAAAGCTGTGTGACCAAAGGTGAATGATTTAACCTCTGAGACACAGTTCCCTCCCCTAAAAGATAAAGGCAATAATAGTTTCTTCTGCTTTTTTTTTTTGTTGTTGTTATATAGTCTTACTCTATGGCCCAGGCTGGAGTGCAGTGGCGTTATCTCATCTCACTGCAGCCTCTGCCTCCTGGGTTCAAGCAGTTCTGCCACCTCAGCCTCCCAAATAGCTGGGATTACAGGTGCCATCCACCATGCCCAGCTAATTTTTGTATTTTTAGTAGAGACGGGGTTTTACCATGTTGACCAGGCTGGTCTTGAACTCCTAACTTCAAGTGATCTGCCTGCCTCGGCCTCCCAAAGTGCTGGGATTACAGACATAAACCACCATGCCCAGCTGAGCAATAATAGTTTCTACTCATTTTGTTTGCTGTGAAGATTAGAAATAATATATGCAAAGTGTCTGGCATGTGGTTGGCACTCAATAAATCAGAGCCGCTGTGAGGATCTTGCAGACACCCAACGTCTGGCAGCCACCGGTAGGCAATGCTGTCCTGTAGACCATGCTGTCCTGTAGACCGGGCCACAACTTGACAAGACAGGCACAATTTCCCATTGCCCTCCTGGTTAGTTCCAACTTGTCTTCAGAAAGAGTCATTCTGGGTGTGACAGACCCAAATGTAGTGACAGGAGGAGCCCTCCTTCCAAAATATATGCTTCCTACCTTCTCAAATATGTGATTAAACATCACAAAAATCTTTAAACCTCCCTACTCTTTTCCTCAAAACTCCCAAATTGTCAGATACCGAATTCATGCCTGCCTTCTTCTGCCTTGCCCTCTAAACTTCCAGATTTACTCTCTGCCTCTCCCAAGTGATCCCACCTTGTTTCCCCTAACCAAAAGCCCCGTAGTGGGCAGAACATTCACCATCTATTGTTCTTGCCTTCAACGTTGAGACCAAACTCCCAAACCCGGCAACAGCCACCCAAACAACAGCAACAGGGTTTTAAGCTTTAGAATAGCCCAGGCAGCAGGCCTCTTGCCTGGGAGGCAGGAGATTCTACAGCAAACAGCTATGGGATGTTCTGTTTTGTTGTTACAGAGATTTCCTGATCCAACCATTCAATTTTTCAAAGCAGAAAGCAAGGTCCACGTAGCTGGTAAATTGCAGAGTCGAACAGGAACTCAGATCCCCTGAATTTTAGACCAAATGAAACTGCATTAGTGAGAAGAGCCTTGCAAAGGAAGATTTTGAATCCAAAGCTATTACTGGGATCTTGTAGCTAATCCATAGTATTAGGGCTTTGCTGATGTGGTTACAACACATTCTCTACTAAGAATAAACCCATGTAATCACTTTCTCTGGCCTGTAGCCTGACACAGCTTATATTTCCCCCTGGAGATTCTAATCTGTAGCCAGCATTGAGAACCACTGCTGTACATAAATTACCTGGAATAAAAACTTTATTTTTGCTGACAGCTTTAAAAATATTACTAAAACCAGCCACCAGTTACTGACCATTCACTTTGTGTCAGAGATCTGTTTAATTCCATACACAGCTATTTCATTTAATCCTCACAGTAGCCCTTTGTGACAGTTCCTAATTGTCCCCACATAGCAGAGGAGAAAACAGCCTGGAGAGGATTAACAACTTGCTTAGGCACCACACTGAGGGTAAAAGGCAGAAGCTTTGTTCCAAAGCCAATGTTTCTATTTTTATTTTATTTTATTTTTGAGACAGGGTCTCACTCTGTTGCCTAGGCTGGAGTGCAGTGGTATGATTGTGGCTTTCTGCAGCCTCGACCTCCCAGGACCAAGAGATCCTCCTGCCTCAGCCTCCCGAGTAGCTGGGACCACATGCACACACCACCACACCCAGCTAGTTTTCATATTTTTTGTAGAGACAGAGTATCCCTGTGTTGCCAAGGCTGGTCTCAAACTCCTGAGCTTTCAAGTGATCCTCCCATCTTGGCCTCCCAAAGTGCTGGTATTACACACATGAGCCACTGCACCCAGCTGCCAATATTCTTTTTTTCAATTGCATTTTAGGTTTTGGGGTACATGTTAAGAACATGCAAGATTGTTGCGTAGGTACCTACAGGGCAATGTGGTTTGCTGCTTTCTTCCCCATCAATTATATCTGGCATTTCCCCCCATGTTATCCCTCCCCAAGTCCCCACCCCCACTGTCCCTCCCCTAGTTCCCCCCAACAGACCCCAGCGTGTGATGCTCCCCTCCCTGTGTCCATGTGTTCTCATTGTTCTACACCCGCCTATGAGTGAGACCATGCAGTGTTTGATTTTCTGTTCTTCTGTCAGTTTGCTGAGAATGATGGTTTCCAGATTCATCCATGTCCCTACAAAGGACACGAACTCATTGTTTTTTATGGCTGCATAGTATTCCATGGTGTATATGTGCCACATTTTCCCTGTCCAATCTATCATCGATGGGCATTTGGGTTGGTTCTAGGTCTTTGCTATTGTAAACAGTGCTGCAATGAACATACATGTGCATGTGTCCTTATAACAGAATGATTTATAACCCTTTGGATATATATCCAGTAATGGGATTGCTGGGTCAGACAGAATTTCTATTTCCAGGTCCTTGAGGAATCGCCATACTGTCTTCCACAATGGTTGAACTAATTTGCACTCCCACCAACTGTGTAAGAGTGTTCCTATTTCTCCACATCCTCTCCAGCATCTGTTGTCCCCAGATTTTTTAATAATCACCATTCTAACTGACATGAGATGGATCTCAATGGAGTTTTGATTTGCATTTCTCTAATGACCAGTGATGATGAGCATTTTTTCATATGTTTGTTGGCCTTATATATGTCTTCTTTTGTAAAGTGTCTGTTCATATCCTTCACCCACTTTTGAATGGGGTTGTTTGTTTTTTTCTTGTAAATCTGTTTTAGTTCTTTGTAGATTCTGGATATTAGCCCTTTGTCAGATGGGTAGATTGCAAAAATTTTTTTCCCATTCTGTTGGTTGCCGATTCACTCTAATGATTGTTTCTTTTGCTGTGCAGAAGCTCTGGAGTTTAATTAGGTCCTATTTGTCTATTTTGGCTTTTGACTTTTGTTGCCAATGCTTTTGGTGTTTTAGTCATGAAGTCCTTGCCTATGCCTATGTCCTGAATGGTTTTGCCTAGGTTTTCTTCTAGGGTTTTTATGGTGTTAGGTCTTATGTTTAAGTCTTTAATCCATCTGGAGTTAATTTTAGTGTAAGGTGTCAGGAAGGGGTCCAGTTTCTGCTTTCTGCAAATGGCTAGCCAATTTTCCTAATGCCATTTATTAAACAGGGAATCCTTTCCCCATTGCTTGTTTTTGTGAGGTTTGTCAAAAATCAGATGGTTGTAGATGTGTGGCGTTGCCTCTGAGGCCTCTGTTCTGTTCCATTGGTCTCTATCTCTGTTTTGGTACCAGTACCATGCTGTTTTGATTACTTTAGGCTTGTAGTATAGTTTGAAGTCAGGTAGTGTGATGCCTTCAGCTTTGTTCTTTTTGCTTAGAATTGACTTGGCTATGCAGGCTCTCTTTTGGTTCCATATGAAGTTTAAGGCAGTTTTTTCCAGTTCTGTGAAGAAGGTCTTTGGTAGCTTGATGGGGATAACATTGAATCTATGCTAAAAACTCTGAATAAACTAGGTATTGACAGAACATATCTCAAAATAATAAAAACTATTTACAACAAACCCACAGCCAATATCATACTGAATGGGTAAAACTTGAAGCATTCCCTTTGAAAACTGGCACTAGACAAGGATGTCATCTCTCACCACTCCTATTCAATATAGTATTGGAAGTTCTAGCCAGAGCAATCAGGCAAGAAAAAGAAATAAAGGGTATTCAATTAGGAAAGGAGGAAGTCAAATTGTCTCTATTTGCAGACGACATGATTGTACATTTACAAGACCCCATCGTCTCAGCCCAAAATCTGAAACTGATAAGCAACTTCAACAAAGTCTCAGGATACAAAATCAAGGTGCAAAAATCACAAGCATTCCTATACACCAATAACAGACTTAAAGAGAGCCAAATCAAGAACGAACTGCCATTCACAATTGCTACAAAGAGAATAAAATACCTAGGAATACAACTAAAAAAGACTGTAAAGGATCTCTTCAAGGAGAACTACGAACCACTGCTCAGCAAAGTAAGAGAGGACACAAACAGATGGAGAAACACTCCATGCTCATGGTTAGGAAGAGTCAGTATCGTGAAAATGGCCATACTGCCCAAAGTAATTTATAGATTCAACGCTATCCCCATCAAGCTACCAATATTCTTAACAATATATATTATCCATATGTTGAATGCTTTGCTCAGTTAATAATAATTACCATTTACTGATCACTTGTTATGACCAGGTACTATTCTAGTTCATTTAATCCTCACAAAAACTCTATGTCGTGGTTACTAGTATTAGTATTGCCATTGTATTGCCAGACAAACTGAGTCACAGAGAGGTTAAGCAACCTGTTCGAGGTTGTACAGTGAGAATGGGGAACTTAGCCCAATCTGGTCATAGGCCATCTAGGGGTTTGTAGATTTATCTATATACTCCAAAAGCATTCTGCATCTACATAATTATTAATACAAAGAAGAATGGTAAACAATTGGATGAAGAGACGCAGCTCATGAAGTTGGAAGTGGTCATTCGCATAAACTTAAATATAGGATCTTGAACTTTTAGGGCAAACCATTAAGAAAGGAAATCATCTTTTATTTTTTAATCTCAGAACAGTAGGGATCTTCAGGCATTTCAGTAGAAGGCTTGTGTCATGTCATAGCTGTGCAGACTTTTGCAAATTTTAAATGAAAAGATATGCGTAAAAGTTGACGTCATCCAAACATCCCGAGTCACTGGAGAGTCTTAAAAATAGAACTGATGAAGGCCGGGCGTGGTGGCTCACGCCTATAATCCCAGCACTTTGGGAGGCCGAGGCGGATGGATCATGAGGTCAAGAGATCGAGACCATCCTGGTCAACATGGTGAAACCCCGTCTCTACTAAAAATACAAAAATTAGCTGGGCATGGTGGCACTTGCCTGTAGTCCCAGCTACTTGGGAGGCTGAGGCAGGAGAATTGCTTGAACTCAGGAGGCGGAGGTTGCGGTGAGCCAAGATCGCACCATTGCACTCCAGCCTGGG
>PVKV010005157.1:0-55148 GCA_004027835.1 Alouatta palliata
ATAAAAAATGTATCTTAATAATTAATTCCACAATATTCAGAAACTCTAATGAAATGTTTATAGTCAAGGTTCTGGCTTCCCCTTTATCCAAAAAAATTTTTAAATAATAATAAAGCAAGCCAATATATTTCCTTACAGTAACACTTTTATTTCTTTTTAAAGCCAATGACTAGTTTACATTCTTGTGGGAAATAACAGATGCTATACACAGGACAGACTGCAGATTTGATGAACTTAGTAAATCCCCTGAGGAAGATATAACTGGGCAAAACTTCTTTGAAGGGTGTTTTTCCCACATAAGGTATGTTTAAAGAGGCTTACATATATGAATTCATAATTTTATTTCTGTCTTACAAAAGTTTCTTACTAAGAATATGAGGAAAAGGGTAATGACAATAACAATGACAGTATACAGACACAACAAAAAAAGAAATCTACGTGGATGAAATAGTCTAATGTTTACCCTAAGGCCAATAATTATTTAAAGCTAATATGGGTAACAAGTCATAAAAAGTTACTAGTCATTTTCCACATAATTTTCTATGAACTAATCTAAGGATACATGCTTGTTATTCTGAAGTCAAATACATAATTCAACAGCTGAAGATACTACTAAAAGATAGTAAACAAGACCATAAACCATGATTTTTCTAATCCAAATTTATCTTAGAGCAAGAGGTACTTTTATAATCCCATGACATATTCTTCCTAAGTCCTAAATGTTAGGCATCAGATTCTTCTAGATCAAAGATCAATAAACTATGTAAACAATGATTGCAAAACTGATTTTTAGCAGAGGATACAATCATCACATCTTCACTTCTCTCCTTATTGTCAGTTAGAGCTGCCACCTACCACCTCTCAACTGTGTCTAAGAGCAGAACCCCCTGCCAGGAAAAACAGATGGAAGATGGCAACTAGATACCTCATTTTTTACCCTAACTTTGAGATCACACATAGTTTATGGACTTTCCTTTTAAAAGATCAACTAAATTATGCACCTGGTAAAAGATATGAAAAAAGGCTCTACATGCTTTATAAAACTGCTTTGGAGAGATGTCCAAAATGTTGTTCCATGTCCTTCCTATAATCATATCCCTAATAAAGAACTTCTACAACTAAAGGCAAGGACGGGAAAGTGTCGTTCCTTAAAAAATTGGTAACTTTTAAAAATAGATATTCATCTAACATCTACCATGGATGAGACAAAAGGGAATGACTACGTGCTTTAAATCCCCCAGGAGAAATATTTATTGACTTACCTTATTTATGATTGACACATAATTGTACATATTAGGGAGTACAATGTGGTGTTTTGACACATGTATAAATTCTGTAGCTTTTTATCCATTGCTCAATCTCTTACTATCCCCTACCACTGCACCTTCCCCATCCTCTGGTAATCACTATTTTACTCTTTACTCCTCTGAGAACAACTCATTTCAAAGAGTTCACACTTCAAGGAAAAGAGAGAGAATAAGGTACACCAAACATAGAATATGTATTTTTTTTTCTTTTTGTCTTAGCTGCTATGAAGCTTAATGTTAAAATCTGGGCTCAAGTGCTGCAATGATTATTTGCATATGATTCATGATAAATCATCTATTCTTCATTATGTGACCTTGGTGCCTTTAATAATTTAACGGTCTTCTTGTACTCAGGTTGTTATAAGGCATCACAGTTATGTTTCAGAAGTAGGCTGGATATAACTAATACATGAAATAATAAACACATCACTTCATGTGAAGAGTTTGAAAAAAGTAAAGAACCAAATGAACCTCTAATAATAATCACACTTTGCTTTTTTATATTATATATATGTTTTTTGAGGCAGGGTCTGATTCTGTCGCCCAGGCTGGAGTGCAGTAGTGCCATCTTGGCTTACTGCAACCTCCACCTCTCAGGCTTAGGCGATCCTCCCACCTCAGGCTCCTAAGTAGCTGGGACTACAGGCATACACTACCACACCTGGTTAATTTTTTTATTTTTTGTACAAAGGGGGTTTTGCCACGTTGCCCAGGCTGGTCTTGAACTCCTGGGCTCAAGCAATTCATCCACCTTGTGATTACAGGCATGAGCCACCATGTCTAGCCTTTGCCCTTTAAAGGCATAGCAAGACAAATCTAGTTACTTGATTTCGGACAAGTCGCTTACTGTTTCAAGACTAGTTTCCTTGATCGTAAAATATAGGTTTTAACAACATTAAATCAGTTTTTTTACATTTTTTTCTTCACAGCAGATAAATGTTTTTTCAAGTCCTATATAGAACTCCATATATAAACAAATTTTTAACAGCTGCTCTGGTTAAAGCTGGGGTTGAGGGCCAAAGGCATCATCAACTAGGCTCCCCATCAACCTTTCCATCGCCCCTCTGTGGCAGCAGAGGCACTTCAAGAAGCCCAAAATTCTGTTCAATATAGTTAAAAAACCAACTAAGTTGTTCACTGTGGTCTCTTCCAGTTCTAAAATTCACTACACGCCAAAGCCAAAGGTCTCCTATTCCTTATCCATATAGTTTAAACAGAAACTCTGACACACTACTTAGAAAATCAGTACATGAAATTTGCTCAAAGTTTGCATTAAATAGCATGAGAAATGAAAAACATCTAATTCTGTTGGCATATCTGAATAGACTGTAAAACATGATTTTAAAAGTTTTCGAAGTAAACATCCTCAAAAATTATATATTCACAATATCTTGAAATATCAACAATAATATTATTTACAGTCACAAGCTCTATGAGCTGCATCTATTCATCCAGTTTCCATAACTACTTTTAGAAATTAGAAGTATAAATGATTAAGAACTAATTGACACATTCTTCATAAATTTATCTTCACATCCCATGGAATATATCTGCTAGTCTGACTTAATACAACAATGATAAAGAGAAAAATGAAAAGATTCATACCTTTACAGAGATTTTTGTACAGGTTCTCAATAGTTAAAAGCAAGTTCTTTTCCATAAATAATCCAAATACAGCCAACCAATGTTTTTTAAAGCACTGTAGTAAATGTAGTAGAGTCCACGGTGGTTTCAGATACAGGATCTAAAGAGTATGTAGAAAAACATTAACACCTCTAGTTTTATTATTACTATTACAAAAAAGAACCTACCTAGGAATTCCTACACATATTTCTAGGCAAAATATAGTTAGCTGAATTCTTTGAAAATTAAAACATGTAAAGTCAATCATAACATTAAAATGCTAATTACATTGCAAATTACTTTTGTAAAACTCATTAGTATTAATCTTTATAGTTTCAGAAACTATATGTGCAAAAAAGAAAACAGTTCTAATCAGAGGAAGCATAGTTTTCATTAGCAAAGGTCCTTCAATCTACTTGTCAACACAGTCATCTCTACAAGAAAATTAATCAAATTATTTCATATAATTGGGGGAAAATCCATACAGAAAAAAGATGTCTACTAAAAAGACTGATCATTTAGTTCTACAAGATGTCAAGTTCTATAAGATCATTTAGTTCTACAAGATGTCTTCCTTTTCTGAATCATTCATATATATGCAATTACTTTCCTTATCCCTACTATGAGATATCAATACTCCTAGTATCTTCTGATAATTCGTCATCATTTTGGTTCAACTTTGATAATATAATCAAGTAGCAAACACACCATCCTGGCAAATATTAGAATCTCACTGAATAGCTGGAATAGATATAAGCTATGATTGATGGGAAATCATATTTCTCCCAGCTATAAAAGTGAACAGCAAACGAACACTAAACTGAATTTTTGAAACCACTGTTGTTAAATTTGGTGTTTTACTGATTGTTGAAAAGGTTTGAATCCAAAAAAATCAAAATATCTTGCTAATACAATCAGTGTATACTCTGATTCTTATATTTACATGGCACAAGCCAAAATATATACTTCTTTTTCTGAACATATTGGTAGGGAGATTTCTTATATTAGACATTTTGACTCAAATTAAATAGATAAGTTTTTCTGAGTTCAATTTAAGCACCATGGGACAGTGCATCTGACACACAACAGATGCAAAATAAGTATCTGTCAACTCAAAAGAATAACATATATTCCTAACCTTTAAGAAATGTCCATCATTTAGCTGTAAAAAACTATTTCAAAAATTTGAAGAAAAATGTAACATGATACAGATTATTCAATGAAACTTATGCATTTTATACAAATAATATTTCTTAAGATAACAAATCTTCAGCAATAAAAATGATATTTGCAACTAGTAGAGTTGAACTAATCACCTCCATCCAGAGATTTCCAAAAGCAATTTTCATTTCTGTTTCTAATATTGTAGATAAACCTGTTCCAAGAGATTTTTCAAGATCAGATACAATGCTCTCAAGTAGAATGGACAGTCCAGAATCTGTAGATTCTTCCTCAAAACTCTCTTTCAAGGATGTTGTTTCTTTAAAACAAATAGTTACAGACTTTATTTAGAATGCTAACAGTAAATATTATATATATATAATTGGTATATGGCCATAAACAATAAACATTTTATGTATATAATTAAATTTGAATTATATATACAACAAATCAATACTTTATTTTCAAAACAATATTTAGAAACATGTATCTCTACTATGGTTGCTTTAGACGCAACATAAATATATTACTTTAACAAATGCTTTATCTTTTTAACAGGCAATTAAATAATGTTTTTACTCAAATAAAAATGTAAGAAATATATGTGATATTTTAACTACATAATGTAATTTTATTATGTTTCAAAAACAGTTACAAGAATGCCTTGGATTTATTCACAACAAAAAACCAAGAACTATGGATCAAAATGGATTTTTTCCAAAATGGAATCTTTTTCTAAACTTAGCCCACATCAATAAATTCCCAGCTTAACCACCTTGATGCCCTCCTCTTTTAAAAAAGAGCTTTTATTATTTTAAGTGGTATCATTTCACTAACATTACTTTTTAGATACTTTAAAACAACTGCAATTTTATTATGGCAAAATTCAAAATACTAACTGGCTGATCTCTGCAAAGTGCACAAGCTAAAGGCACCCTACCCTTGAAAAACGGTAAACAAGAATATCCTGTTATTCCTTCAAAGGCCATTTGAATATTATGACAAAATCTTATGTTATTTCCAAAAGGGGCAAATAAGTAGCATATATGTATATATGAATATTTACACAATTATACATAAAATGCACATATATTAGAGATTTTAATAATCATTTTCCCCAAAGAGGGAAAAGGTAGGATGTACTTATAAATAATGTCAGATTTAATATAATATTCCTTTAAATATCAAGCTATAGAACAGATTATTCTGGTGAAAAAAGAAATGAAATAATAGTATTGCCCTTACTTAGTTGTTTTTTTTTTTTTTTTTTGAGACAGAGTTTTGCTCTTGTTGCCCAGGCTGGAGTGCAATGGCACAATCTCAGCTCACTGCAACCTCTGCCGCCAGAGTTCAAGCAATTCTCCTGCCTCAGCCTCCAGAGTAGCTGGGATTACAGGCACCTGCCACCACACTCAGTTAATTTTTGTATTTTTAGTAGAGACAGGGTTTCCCCATGTTGGCCAGGATGGTCTCAAACTCCTAACCTCAGGTAATCCACATGCCTTGGCCTCCCAAAGTGCTGGGATTACAAGTATAAGCCACTACGCCTGGCCTGTTACTTCTTAATTATTCATTTAAAATTTTAAAAAAGAAAACTATTATTATATTCCAGTAAGTTTCTCTATTACTTGCTGACTTTATACCATATTAATAGAAGGCTATAAATAGAAAGCCAATTTAAAAAAAGGAACTAAAAAATTATCTCTATGTTATCTCCTATAACTGCTATTAATTTAAAAGGGATATTCTGTTTCACTTGAAGAAAATGAAGGTGAAAAACAAAGGTATACTCTGCAAGGTACAAATTAGCATGCACACAGTGATTATAAATATGTAAAAATGTATGAGTGTGCAGACAAAAACATCAAATTAATTTGTAAAAGTACATGTAGTAATAACGCTAATTATGTTTTCTTTTGGATTACCATTATAATTTTCATTTATTTCAATGATTTACATGCCAGCAAGTATTCCAAATGTTATTTTAAATGTACAAGACAAAAATTTACTACCGATTCTAATGTTATAAATAATCTTGGTGTATAAAATAAGACACATTTCTAATTATTATACAGTAAAAATACTACCTGCTTTCAACTGTTGCTTAGAAATACCAGGCTGATGACACACATCTGTGTTCACAGATAAGCGTAATAACTCTGCACTCAATTCTTCTTTACTGAGTGACTTCACACCACTTACTAGGCCTTTGTTTCTTAAGTTTCTATCATCCCTAAGGTTGGGATTAGGAGGAAAAAATATTTTTTATAAGATAAACCACACAGCAACTCAAAACACATGAGATTCAGTCAGAGGCAGGTGATTCTAAGCCTATACATTGAGAAAGAATAACAACTTTTTAAAAAAAGTAGAGAAGACAAAGGAATTTACACAGAGTCACATCATATGAGCTTTGGATACTAGGCACCATTCTAAAGTGCTTTATATATATATTAATCTATTTAATCCTCACAAAAAACTTCCGAGGTAGAAATAGTATTAACTTTACCCCTATTTCACAGATGGAAAATTAGGGTGTAAAGAGGTTAAATAATTTGTCCATAGTTATTCCTACTAAGTGGGAGCTAGATTTGAATACAGGAATGTGATTATCAGAGAAATAAACAGGGAGCTATGTATGAGAAATAATTTACAGTGGGCAGCCAAGTACAAATTTACTCAGATTAAGCATAAGACAAATAGCATGAACTTGCTGTTTGCTGAAAGAAGCCAGATTAGAATACAGTGCATGAGACCAGTTTATGAGATTACAGAGAAAGACGAGGGCATTAAAAAACAGAAGGATGTTTAAGGGCTTCAGTGGGGAAATGACATGATCAGATCTGTGTTTATTAAACTGTTACAGAGGCCAGTAGGCGTCTAGCTTCTGTTAATGGCAGAGTAGCTTGGCCACATTAACTCTCCTACGAATGAGAATTATAAAACCTAGACTCCCCCAAAAATTAACTATTTGAAGGTACTAGAGAGCAACAAAATGCAGGCAGAAGCTGGAGTGGGAGTCTACCCTGAAGACACAGAAACGCATAGTGAGAACTACAAGTCCCTTTTTACCTGAGGGCATTTCCCAATTCATCAAGGGTGACTAGTATTAGTGGCTTGAAATGTCAAAGAACCATGTTCAAGGTTGACCAGGGCAGCTAGAAAGTTAAGGGAGAAACTGAAGACAAGAAATCACAGAGCAAGTAAGCCCCCAAATCTGCATATAAATTATGCCCAGAAAAAAACAACACACTGCCAACAGTCAAAGTAATCAGCAGAACTAGACTCAGATACAACACAGATATTGAAGCTATCTGACAGCAAATTTAAAGTAATTTTATTAATATGTTAAAGGCACTAATGAAAAAGGTGGGAGAAGGGAAAATCAAGTTTCGCAGAGATGAAAACCGTAAGAATGAAATGGAAGTGCTAGCAATAAAAAAAAACACAGTAACAAAAATGAAAATGCCTTGAACAGGTTTGTCAATAGACTTGACAAATGCAAGCAAAAATCAACCAACTTGAAGTCAAAAGAAATCACCCAAACTGAAACAAAAAAAGAATAAAAGATTTTTTTTAAGTATCCAAGAGCTTTATGGGACAATATATACAACAGCAATATCCTTATACTACCTGTGAAGCAGTATAGTATTTGCAGGTAGACTTTGGTAAAGACATATATTGTAATCACTAAGACAACCATAAGAAGTTTTTTTTTTAAAAAGTATAAATAAGTAAACAATGGAGACAAAATAGTATGATTAAAAATGCACAATTAATCGAAAAGAGAAAAAGGAAGAACAGATGAAACAAAACAAATAGAAAGTAATTTGCAAAATGATAGATTTTAATACAACAAATTAAATGTGTATGGTCTAAATTTATCAGTTAAAAGACAGAAATTGTCAGATTGGTCAAAAAAGAACCAACTATATGATGTCTACAAGAAACTAACTACATAGACATAGATGGGCTAAAAGTAAAAGGATACCAAAAGATATACCATATAAATACTAATCAAAAGCAAGTTGGAATAGTGGCATTAATACTAGACAAAGAAGACTTTAGGACCAGGAATACTGTCAGAACCAAAAAGAACATTATATAATTATAAAAGAATAAATTCTCCAAGAAGACAAGCATAAACAATCTTAGATGTATATGCATCTCACTGCAAGTTTCTATCTTTCTGCCTGAGGGAATTCTCCAATTCATCAATGGCTTTACCACAACAGAAAGCCATAGCTTTAGTGGCTTTCAAGACATGTGAAGCAAAACAAATAGATCTGAAAGGAGAAATAGACAAATCTACAATTATAGCTGGAGACTTCAATACTCCTTTCTCAGTGATAACAGAAAAAGTAGACAATCAGTAAGGTTACAGAAGACCTGAAGAACACTATCAACCAACTTGACCTAATTGAAATTTATAGAATACTCCACCCATAAGAGCAGAATACACATTCTGTTCAAGGGCACAGAAAACACTCACTAAAACAGACTATATTCTTGGCCACAAAACAAACTTTAACAAATTTACAGAAATCATGTAAATTATGTTCTCAATTCATAAAGAAATTAAACTACAATTCTGTTAAAAAAAAAAGTATCTAAAAAATTTTCAAATATACAGAATTAAGCAACAAATGTCTAAATATCCTATGGGTCAGAGAAGAAGTTACAAGGGAAATTATAAAGTATATTGGATAGAATGAAAATGAAAACACAACATATTAAAATTTGTGGGATACAACTGCAAAACTGCTTAGAGGACATTTATATCAGTACCAAATAAGTGATCTAAGTTTCTACCTTAAGAAACAAGAAAAAAAGAGCACAAAAGGGCAAGAGAGTATGTTCTGGGCCAGGCACACAGGCTCATGTCTGTAATCCCAGCACTTTGGGAGGTTGAGATGGCTGGATCACCTGAGGTCAGGAGTTTGAGACCAGCCTAACCAACATGGCGAAATCCCACCTCCACTAAAAATAAAAAATTAGCCAGGTGTGGTGGCACTCACCTGTATTCCTAGCTACTTGGGAGGCTGAGACAGGAGAATCACTTGAACCTGGGAGGTGGAGACTGCAGTGACTGCAGTGAGCCGAGATGGTGCCACTGCACTCCAGCCTGGGTGACAGAGTGAGACTCTGTCTCAAAACAAAAAAAAAAAGAGGAGTTACTGATGTGTTCTATATATTGACAGGATGTGAGCTACACCATTGCATCCATATGTCAGCATTGTATAGTTGTGATTTGTGCATTTCCTCAGCTACTCGGGAGGCTGAGGAAGGAGGATTGTTTGAACCCAGGAGTTTGAGACCAGCCTGGGCAACATAGCAAGACGCTGTTTGTAAAAAATAAAACTAAAGAAGACCACACAGGACTGGCTAATTCACTATATATATATAAATTACGAAGAAAAGGCAGGTATCAAAGTTTACTCCCTGGTTTCTGGCTTTACCAAATGGGTGGGGGTGACCCTTTTTATTCAGGTGGAGAAGAGCTGAGAAGAAAAACTCAAGAGTTCATTTATAGAGATGATAAGTTTCAGATGTCTATGAGATATCCAAGAGATGTCAAATAAACAATTGAATAAATTAGCCTGGAGTTTGGAAGAGCAATATGGATTGGAGATATTAATTGTATTGCTGGCCCAGACTTAGGATTCTAAACGTAAGCACTTAGAATGATGCATAATACATAAGTGTTACAGAAGTTTTTCCAATTATACTATCACTATCAACTGACATAATCATCATCCATTTTAAGTAACAAAAAAAAGTATGTCCTAACAATAGTAGGTATGACTTATACAATACACATGATTATCACTATTTTTTTTTTTTGAGACAGAGTCTCACTCTGTCGCCCAGGCTGGAATGCAGTGCTGAAATCTTGGCTCACAACAGCCTCCACCTCCTGGGTTCAAGTGATTCTTCTGTCTCAGCCTCCCAAGTAGCTGGAGCTACAGGAATGTGCCACTATGCCAGGCTAATTTTTGTATTTTTAGTAGAGACGGGGTTTCACCATGTTGGCCAGGCTGATCTCGAACTCCTGACCTCATGATCCGCCCACCTCAGCCTCCCTAAATGCTGGGATTACAGGCGTGAGCCACCTTGCCCAGCCGGATTATCACTATTTAAAGAAAAAGCAAACAAACAAACCAAAAAAAGAGAGAGAAAAAAACAGGTTCACCACTTGGAACATGACTATGCCACAATTAAAAGTAAGGTTTGGGTATAAATTTTCAGTCACTAAAAAATAGTATGTCTGTTAATACCCAAAAAACAATAAATGTATAAATAATGAGAATTGATAAAGTTTTGTCAATTTAATTTTCATTTTAAGCTGAACTAAAAAAATAATTACACAACAAAGAATTACTTCTCAAATTTATCTCAAATTCAAAATGGTTTAAATATCGCTATTTCTATTTCAGCCTTCAACAAACTCTAAAGTAAGATGTCCTAGATCAAAATATAATTTAAAACATATAAATAGAAATCTCCAATGTTTCCTTTAATAGCAAAAATAATAACATTATCTTTGAAGACAGCCAAAATAACAACACCAACAAGAACATTTGCAAGAAACATCTTAGGGCTACTGTTTTCTATAATCACTCCATTTCACATAAAGAATTTGAGCATGATCATGAAGCTATAAAAACTCCATTTTGCAGTGAATAAAATGCAGATTAAAACCGCAAATTTCAAAGCACGATGTAGGCTGATTTAAAAAAAAAACTGCCAATTAAAATTGCTCTTCTGTCCCCTCAGAACCTTTTCTCATACATGACGAACAAAATTTTGTTTAGCATTATCTTAGTTTTATTTTTGAACTAAGTTATGGAAAGGGAAGTAGAAAGGGAAGACGCAGGGGGAAGGGAAAAGAAGGGAGAATACTCTCACTGAGCTCTTACTATATTTTAGGCACTATTCTAAGTCCTTTATATATATTAATGGATTAAATACTCACAATAATCTCATAAGGCAGGTATTATTATTCTCCCTGCTTATTTCACAGGGGGAAGCTAAGTTAAGCAACTTGTCCAGGGTCACAAAGCTTGGATCTAGGACTCCAAACCAGGCAGTTTAACTCTATAACAGGCACCCAGCACACAACTCCAACTAAACTACCCTACCTCTACCTCACCAATAGATAAGTAAACAAATTCCTTGTCTCATGACTAAAACATGCTGTCAGATTCTGATTTTTAAAATATTTTGGAGGGATAAAAGTTGTCTTTTCCCCTGCTTTTTCAAGTTTTCTGAATAGCATAAAAACTAAATTGAAATCAAACTTCATCTACTTGAGATCTCATTGATCTAGACCTCACACATTATAAGAATATCAGATACAAGTGGGTATGCTTACTGGCAGATTTGGAAAATTATATACGTTTTTGATCTTTGGTATGCTGGATACAGTGTGATTTTTTAAAATTATTTGGTTTAAAAAATATAAAAAATAAAATGACTATGAAACTCACGTGCACAGAACAACAAAGGAACAAGGGAATAATTCCTGGTGCTGAAGACAGCATTTCAGTACTCGATCATCATTGTTCTCATCACTCAATCCATCTGCAAATTTGGTAAAGACAATCGTTAATAAGTACACTAGAAATGTGGGTGCCACAGAAATAATCTAGGCTGTATTTACAAACCAAAAATATACAGAGATTTAAGTTAGTTAAGGTATACTATGACGGTAGACACAAGTCATTATACATTTGTCCAAATCCACAGAGTGTACAAACGCCAAGAATGAACCTAACATAAACTACAAACTCTGGGTGGTAATGATGTGTCAATGGAGGTTCATTAACTATAACAAAGGTACCACACCAGTGAAGGATATTGATAATCGGGAAGCTATGCTTGTGTGGGGGCCCGAAATATGTGGGAAATCTTGATGTCTTTTGTGCAATTTTCCCATGAAGCTATAACTACTCTCAAAAAATCTATTAAAAATATATGTATCTCAGCCGGGCACAGTGGCTTACGCCTGTAATCCCAGCAATTTGGAAGACCGAGGCAGGTGGATCACTTGAGGTCAGGAGTCTGAGACCAGCCTGGCCAACATGGTGAAACCCCCATCTCTACTAAAAATACAAAAATTAGCCAGGCTTTGTGGCAGGAACCTGTAATCCCAGCTACTTGGAGTCTGAGGCAGGAGAATCACTTGACCCCAGGAGGCAGAGGTAGCAGTGAGCTGAGATCACACCACTGCACTCCAGGTGAGACTCCATCTCAAAAATGTGTGTGTGTGTGTGTGTGTGTGTGTGTGTGTGTGTATGCTACTGTGATATATGTCTTCTCTTACATAAGCTGAGATCACACCACTGCACTCCCGGTGAGACTCCATCTCAAAAATATATATGTGTGTGTGTGTGTGTGTGTGTGTGTATGCTACTGTGATATATGTCTTCTCTTACATATACATGAAAGAAAAAATAAAAAGATGAAGACAAGAAAGTAAAATAAATTTTTAAAAATTCTGAATCTAAAATTCACGTAGCATCTAATTGTAGATTTAGTGGTTAGTTCACTAATAAAATGGACTAGGATATGGCTATTAGTAAACTCAAAGGAAAGAAATGTGATCAGAAGGCTAAATGTCAGATTAGTAACCATAAACTATGAACTCCAGTATCAATTCAGTCACTTACAGATTATAAGTAACTTAACATTTTCTCAGCTTAAGAAGTCTGTGAACTAATAAGCAATTGTTCTACCAGCAACTGAACTAGTTCCTGTGTCTGCTCTTCCTTAATCTCTAAAGCAATACAATTAGAGATATACAGGAGAAAGAAATATGAGCCCTAGGCAGGTAATGCAAAAAGTAATTCCTAACAAATATTAATCAGTTTCTAACAGGTTGTCCTCTGGCATTCTCTGAGCCTCAAAACCTGTAGCAAAAATTCAGTTTATGTAAAAATAATGCAGGCCGGTTGTGGTGGTGCCCATAATCCCAACATTTTGGGAAGCTGAGGCAGGAGGATCGCTTGAAGTAAGGATTCCAAGATCAGCCTGGGCAACATAGAGAGACTCTGTGTCTACAAAACAACAACAACAACAACAACAAAATAGCCAGGTTCAGTGGCACACTTCTGCAGTCCTATAGTCCCAGTTACTCAGGAGGCTCAGGAATGAGGATCACTTGGGCTGAGGAGTTCAAGTCTACAGTGAGCTATGATCATGCCACTGCACTTCAGCCTGGGTTCAGGGTACAACCTCATCTCTAAAAAAATTAAGAATAAAACAGGCCGGGCTCAGTGGCTCATGCCTGTAATTCCAGAATTTTGAGAGGCTGAGGCAGACAGATCACGAGGTCAGGAGTTCAAGACCAGCCTGGCCAATATGGTGAAACCCTGTCTAAACTAAAAAAAAAAAAATTAGCCAGGCATGGTGGCACGTGCCTGTCGTCCCAGCTACTCCAGAGGCTGAGGCAGAAGAATCCCTTGAACCCAAGAGGCAAAGGTTGCAGTGAGCTGAGATCACACCACTGCACTCCAGCCTGGGCAACAGAGCAAGACTCCATCTCAAAAAAAAAAAAAAAAATTTAAGATTAAAATAATAATAATAATGCAATGTGTAGAATTAGGACAAAAGATAGTATTTCCCATACTACCTACATAAGAACTCCCTAGGGTACTTAATAATACAGAATGCAGGACCACACCCCAAATATATTTCTGGGTAAGAATCTTTGAAGCCTGGACCCAGACACAAATTTAAGCTCTTGGCCAGTCTCTTACATACTAAAATTTAAGATATACTAGCCAATCAGTCTCAATCTTCTTCTCAGTTTATCATCATTTTTCTCTCAACTTCTGGCCTATGTTACTTAGTCCTCTAATCCTTCAAATTAGAAAACCGATTTATTCATGCAATGAGTATTTATACAGGGCTTAATTTGTGCCAGATCCCCATGCTAAGCAGCTGGATATGCAAAGTCAAACTCTTCAGGAGTTCACAATGGTGAAATCCAGACACAGTTCAACTATGTCAGGACATGAGCATAAGGAAGATGGGATTAAATTTCTTGATCAAACGACCAGTAAATCAGACATATATATATCACAGTAGCCAATTTTACTGAAATTCAGAGAGTCAATGCTATGAATAGTGCAAAATGTGTAACTCAAAATCATTAGTTAACTTTAAACAACTCAGCAGATAAAAGGAGGATTAAAGGTAACAGTGTACTGCTCTAAAGGTATCAAAGTTCAAGATTATCAGTAGTACCATTTTTCTAAGATATATGGAGCTGAAAAGTATACTTAAACTGTAAGACTATTCATGAAATATGTAATTATTCAAAAAATACTCTTGAGCATCTGTACAGGTACTGTTCAAAAGTGAACAAAATAAAGACTCTGGAAACAGACCAGTCTAGCTTCGAATCCTTGTTTTCCCACTTACTAGTTATGTATCCTTGGAAAGTTTTTAATTATGAGGAGTAAATAAGAATGTATATAAAGTACTTGGCCCAGTGTATGGCAATAGTGAATGCTTGAAAGTACCATGTGCTTATTACTTATGATTCAGCTTGGCCAGGTACGGAGGCTCACTCCTAGCACTTTGGGAGGCCAAGGCGGGCAGATCACTTGAGGTCAGGAGTCCAAGACCAGACTGACCAACATGGTGAAACCCCATCTCTACTAAAATATATATATTAAAAAAAAGAAATTAGCCAGGCATGATGGCACATGCCTGTAATCCCAGCTACTTGGGAGGCTGAGGCAGGAGAATCACTTGAACCTGGGAGGCAGGGGTTGCAATTAGCCAAGATCATGCTACTGCACTCCAGCCTGGGCAACAAGAGTGAAACTCTATCTCAAAAAAGTAAAAAAAAAAAAATTTAAAAGATTCAGCTTCCACAGCACAATATCAATGATCTCTACTCATACAGAATAAATAAAAATAAATTCTATATAAATTATAGTTATGAGGATTTTTAATAATTAATAGAATTTAATCTCCTTAACAGCAGGGTTTACCTTTCTCATTCACTGTTACAGGCCCAACACTTGGAACAGTGTCTGGTAGAAATACTAGGCAAATAAATGAATCAATAAAAATACAATAAAATAACTATAAAACTACAGAACAAATGTCTGATTGAGGGAGTAGCAGATAACTATCTTTTGCCTTTAATTATTTTTACCTTATTATTAATAACACATCAATTTTTATTGACCGGGCGCCATGGTTCATGTCTGTGGGCCAAGGGAGGCCAAGGTGGGTGGATCACCTGAGGTCAGGAGTTCGAGACCAGCCTGGCCAACACGGTGAAATCCCATCTCTACTAAAATTACAAAAATCAGCCAAGAGTGGTGGCACACATGTGTAACCCCAGCTACACAGGAGGCTGAGGCACAAAAAGCACTTGAACCCAAAAGGCAGAGGTTGCAGTGAGCTGAGATCGTGCCACTGCATTCCAGCCTAGGTGACAGAGCGAGACTCATTCTCAAAAAAAAAAATTCTTTAAAAGTCTGGAAAACACAGAAAATATAAAGAAAATTAAAATAACTGATAAATCCATCAGGTAAATATCACCTCTATTCATCACTAATAAGCATATGCACATAATTAAATAAATTTCGAATTATACTTCATATATTTTTTAATCTTATATGTGTTTTTATTTAAAATTATATGTCATAGGCCGGGCGAGGTGGCTCATGCCTATAATCCCAGCACTTTGGGAGGCCGAGGCGGGTGGATCACGAGGTCAAGAGATCGAGACCATCCTTGTCAACATGGTGAAACCCCGTCTCTACTAAAAATACAAAAAATTAGCTGGGCATGGTTGCGCACACCTGTAGTCCCAGCTACTTGGGAGGCTGAGGCAGGAGAATTGCTTGAACCCAGGAGGCGGAGGTTGCAGTGAGCCGAGATCGTGCCATTGCACTCCAGCCTGGGTAATAAGAGCGAAACTCCGTCTCAAAAAAAATAAATAAATAAAATAAAATAAAATAAAATTATATGTCATTAATGTTTTTTCAAATATAGTGTCCTCTTGTGTGGCTATAGCAATATATGTAACTTTTCCAACTGTTATACAGGTTGATTCTATTTTTTTTTGTTGTTATATAAATAATGCTATAATGAACATTATTTACATAAATCACTACCTGCATCTCTCACTTTTTTTAGGATACATTTCTAGAAAGATCATTACTATCCTTACGCTTATTCAAGCACACTGCTAAATACTGCTCTTTTACAAAGTTACCAGTTCATAATCAAAGCAGTGCAGCACTGTGAATCTTCCTAGCAGGTTGGGAGAGAGCAGCTTTCTAAACTTAGAAGCAATAAAAAGAAATCAGACATTTAAAAAGTGATAGATGAGTCTTATCAACCTGTATAAGCTTTCCATATAATGAGGACAGAAGAGAATCATTGTCTATTCTGAATCATAAGCCATTAAGTAGTTTAATACATTAACTCAATCAATCTTCACAACCATTTTATGACATGGAAGTTATTTCCTCTCATTTCATTTATTCAGTTTCTTCACTTTAACTTTCCCCAGGTTATACTATAAACCCAAGTTGCTCATATTTCAAATCCTATGTTCCTCTCACTATAATAAATACTATAGCAAATAAATACAATTTTGAAAATAGTTAAGGACAAGGCTAAAATTATAGTCAACTAAAGCTACTCGACATGGACCATCTGCACTCAAAATTCATAAGCATTATATCTGGAACATACTAAGAGCTAATAAATATTTGTTTAGAAAATAAATGAATGGTAGAGACCCTTTTTTCTTCAAAATTTTAAGACTAAACAAAAATTTAAGACTAAAATAATTCAGCTTAAGATGAATCTAATCATGGCTTTTAAAGCCTTATCATAGTTAATACCAAAAAAAGATTCCTCTTTGTTTTTTGAGATGGAGTTTTGCTCTTGTTGCCAAGGCTGGAGTGCAATGGTGCAATCTTGGGTCACCACAACCTCCATCTCTTGGGTTCAAGCGATTCTCCTGTCTCAGCCTCCTGAGTAGCTGAGATTTCAGGCATCCGTCACCACGCCTGGCTAATTTTGTATTTTTTACTAGAGACGGGGTTTCTCCATGTTGGTCAGGTGGGCCTCAAACTCCCAACCTTAGATGATCCGCCTACCTAGGCCTCCCAAAGTGCTGAGATTATAGGCGTGAGACACCGCACCTGGCCTGGATTCCTCTTAAGATGAATTCTTTTAAATCTTATGGTGAATATGGGTGCAGTAGACAGTACAAGTCCATGGTATTTAAAATAATGTAAATTTACATACATAAATAATTCTTAGCTGGGAAGAAACAAATTTTTAGAGAATGAAATAAATCTTCTAAATAGATGTATAAACTTCACAGAAATAACAGTATTCCTTTACATATAGATATTTTTCCAGAAAATTATGTAAAACATAAAGAACATACTTAGCTTCTAAGACTAAAGCCATTTTTTAAATGACTTAAAAGAAACTAATATGGAAAAAAATTAAATGAGGGAAAAATCTATAGACCTTTATTGTAAAAACACAACCTTATTACCAATTCTGACAAACCACAGGAAAACAATATCTGTTTCCACAGTACATTAACTGCATGCAGTGATATTAACAGACTAGAAACCCAGATCACTTACAGACTTCATCACTCTGCAATGGTATTTTTAAAAAAGGAGTCCAAGGTTCTATGATATAGACAAGTATGCATGCACAACTACACAGTCACTATCTGTGAAATATAGACATAATCTAAGAAAGTCTATGAGAAGCAGAAAAACAAAAATTAAAGATTCCTAAACTAAGCTACAAATCATCACAATGCCCCTTCCATTTCACATTCCAATGGGTTTAAATGTTTTAAAAGTTTTGCACCACTTCCCTCCAACGAGTCTGCACCCAAACAAGTATTAACCAGGAGGCACCCTGAGAGAACAATACTTACAATGTTTCTGGGATGCAAGTTGTATTGATTGACCCCATAGCTTTCTATCTTGATTTTTGAGACTGTCATGGATGAAATGAACTGCAGGTATAGCTTTGTGCTGAGCATGTTTTAGTAGTTTTCCTTCCTTCATACGATCTAGCTCTTGCATAACAACCCAGGGAATTATTAACACAAGTTTGTCAAAACCTAAAAAATACAGATTTCTTAGAATTTAACAAAAATTTATTGAGCTACTAAATGGAATTGCTGTAGGAGAGGTGAAAGTTTGAAAGCACACAGTCCCTACCTTTAAGAAATTCACAATAAATTGAGAGACAATATATCAAAAAATTGAAATTAAAAAGAGCATAATGTGTCAAAAGTATGTAAAAAAAAAAAATAAGTACTCCTGGAGATCAAAAAAAGAGTTTAGATTGCTAATTTAACCTGTAAAGTTTTTTTTTAAACTTAGAACACCGAATATGCTTAATATACAGCATATCCAAATGGAGACATGTTCATGAGAAAAAAAGTCACACCACTGTTAATATAAAATATCAGCTCAAGGAAGAAAATCCGAATCTTTAAAATGTTCTATAAATACCTGGTATTTCTGTTGTCTTCAAAATTCTAACAAATTTGAGATGATTCATCAGAATATTTGTATCAATAACAATTAGGAGCTTTCTGTCTGAAGTATTATTTGCTAGAGAAAAAAAGCAAAGATTTCATGACACTTGATAATAGACTTACATAATGACTAAAATTTTGATATCATAGAAGCACTGACAATTCAATTGAATTTAAAACACCTTTTTGTCTTCTCAACTGTATCAGAGATTTACACCGTTGGCTACACTCTCAAGCTGGTATCTATCTGGCCCATATCTTTGTTCCCAAGTAAATTTCTCCCCAATCAATTAAGGGTCCTCTGAACAGGAATGGCAACCCCTGTTTGGACTGGGAGTGGGGTGAAGAATCATCTAAGTCCAAGTAGGCAGAGAAAGTAAGGCCTGGCAAAGCAGAAATACACAGGAAACCTAGGGCCAAGACTGTGAAGAACCAGCCAAGGAGAATGTTTTTGATAGCATTCTTAAGAGAAGTCCTTTAGACAATTAAAACAAAACTGTTTTTACCTCAATTCTTAAGAGAAAGAATAGTAATCAATGTTTAATTACCTACCAGTAGAATATTATAAATTCCTTATAGGTAGATTTTAAATGATAAACTGACTTGCCTGGGAAGTAACTATGTTTCTAACATCTGTCGTGGATCACTGGTAGTTGTGCACTTAGTAATTATAAGCTAATTTTAACATATTCTGAGTGAACATAATTAAAAGATAAATATGTGTAAAAGAAAATACATAATAATACTAGCATTGTTATTGCATAGGATCATAGTGCACAACTTATGTGATCAACAATCAGATAAGTTAATGCAAAGGAAAACACCTGAAAGATTAAAACTGCAATGTGAATGTAAGGTAGTATTCCTATTTTTTTTTTTTTATTTTTTTGAGATGGAATTTCACTCTTGTTGCCCAGGCTGGAGTGCAGTGGCTCAATCTTGGCTCACTGCAACCTACACCTCAGCCTCCCAAGTAGGTGGGATGACAGGCGTGCGACCTACTAATTCTTCATATTTTTAGTAGAGATGGAGTTTCACCATGTTGGCCAGGCTGGTCTCGAACACCTGACCTCAAGTGATCCACCCACCTTGGCCTCCCAAAATGCTGGGATTACAGGTGTGAGACATCATGCCCAGTCAGCATTACCATTTTTAAAAACAGAATTTGAAATAGTATACTGACAGATTTTGGGTAATCTCTATCATTACCTTCTCCCAGTAGCAAAAAAATGATCAAAATTTTACGACATGAACAAGAAATTCATAAATATAATACTTTCAAGCAATCTGCATTCTTTCTTCTTTTTTTTTTTTTTTTTTTTTTGACAAAGGGTCTTGTTCTATTACCCAGGCTGGAATGTAGTAGCACAATCTTGGTTCACTGCAGCAACCTCCCAGGCTCAAGCAATCCTCCCACCTCAGCCTCTTGAGTAGCTGGGATTACAGGCACATGCCACCACACTTAGCTAACTTTACTTTTTGTAGACACAAGGTCTCACTATGTTGCCCAGACTGGTCTTGAACTCCTGGGTTCAAGCCACCCTCTCACCTCAGCCTCCCAAACTGCTAGGATTACAGGCGTGAACCACTGCACCACCTATTCTGCATTATTTCTGATCAGTGCTTTACTTAGTTGAAACTGTTAAACACCAAGAACAAAAGACAACTCATAATTCTAATTACTGCCTCTTGACAGAAAAAGAAAGAGAAAATATATCTAACTAATAATGTGAAATATGCAAAACAAATAAGACAAATATTGGATCTAATTCCTGTAGCTAAAAAAAGTACTATTACTTTATCATTCATTTCAAGTAAGCACATTTTAACATTTTTCATTTAAATATTATAAAAACTGAATATTGGCACATTAATTCTTAGGAAAGCATAGGAGAGCATAAACATAGGAAAACAAAATATATAGGGTATACCAGAGGAAGAATGTACATCATCTTCCACCAAGTCAATTTCCATACTCATTAACTCTCCAGGTAAATCCACACTTTTTCCCACACGTGCAGCATGAAGCTCTTCTACTATCTGCATCTAAATTGTAAAAGACCCCAATGAAATATTTTGAGTCACTTTGCAGATTAACAAGAGAAGAAAGCAATTAATTATTAATTAATTCACTTGAGATGGTTTATGGAAAGAAAAACTTTTGTAAAACTTAAGGTAGTATAGTAAAAGAATAAAGATTTATAATCACATGGTTTTCAAAATAGTTTTCTCTTACCTCTGTAACCTTATGCAAGCAAATTATTTAACAACTTTGGGTTTCATTTTGTTAATTCACAAAATAGGAATATTTAATATTTATTTCCTTTAGGATTTTTGTGAGGAATAAAGGAGATAAGCTAGGTGAAGCTCCTTGCACAGAGCCAAATACCTAGACATTAAAATAAGTTCATTCTTACTTCATTTTAGGAGTCAAATTTTTTTTATCTTGACAATAAGCATTCTTCTTGAGATTTCTAAGATTGTTTATGAACCATCATAAACTGAAATCTAGATCTTAAAACCATACAGAAATACTTCTCTGATGTATTCTGACACAAAGAAATGAAAATACAGTCTAGCTTTAGGTCAAAGGTGAGAAATTCTTCTTCTATCAAGGAGCACCTCAAAACACAAAAATATAATTGACTGTCACAAATAAAAAGCAATTAATATAGTCTGAAAGTCTTCTTCAAATACAAAATTACAAAGAGTTCCACGAATAAGAGAAATCCTTAACTTGGGACAAGTGAACATAAAATTCAATGAAGGTCAATCAGGGGACTCTAGCTGGGAAATGAAGCAACAGGTAAAAAGATAAAACACTCGTGTACTCTTGTTTTCATTCAATAATGTTTTCACCTTATTGATGATTTTTAAAATGAAGTAAAAACATGTTAATGTCCTACTGCATTTTGGCAACCCTAGGCATAAACAGGGAAAGTGTCATAATATTAAATCAAAATTCAGATTACTTGTGGGCCACTGGTTTCATGCTCTTTGTTCACAACAGATAACCTTACTAGAAACAAAAGTAAAAAGTCCTAAAGTATTTTCTGAATAGTTTTGGATGACTTCATAAAACCTTACATATTGATTTAGAGACATCATTGTTATTTTCGTTTTATCAAGGTTTCTACAGTCATTATTTTTTATTAAAAGTAGAAACTGTTTGACTTAATTTCATTAAAAATATCAAAGTAAATAAGAATATCAGTAACCTCTTGATCTGTATCCTGGATACTTTCAGTTGACACTGAAGAACATGGTGCTTCAAAACTCTGAAATGAAAGCAATTTCATTAGCTAAGAATAAAGTGTAACCTAGAACAGGGTTTTTCAACCTGGTCACTATTAACCACTGGGTCAGATAATTCACTTCAGGGGTTGTCCTGTGCATTGCAGGATGTTTAGAAGCATCACTGACCTCTATCCTCCAGATGTCAGTAGCACTACCCACCTATCCCTACTCCCAATCTTTTCTTTTTTAAAAAAGACGGGGTATCACTCTGTCATGCAAGCTGAAGTGCAATGGCATGATTATGGTTCGCTGCAGCCTCAACCTCCCAGACTCAAGCGATCCTCCCGCCTCAGCCACCCAAGTAGCTGGGACCACAGGCGCGCCAACATACATGGCTAATTATTGCATATTATGTAAAGATGAGATTTTGCCATGTTGGCCAGGCTGGTCTCAAAACTCCTAAGCTCAAGTGATTCACCCACCTCTACCTCCCAAAGTGTTAGGATTATAGGCACGAGCCAGCACCAGCCCCACACCAATCTTGACAATCAAAAATGTCTCCTGGCATTGCCAAATGTCTCCTGAGGGGCAAAATTACCTCCAGATGAGAAACTAACCCTAGAATAGAGAAGCCCCATTCTATCAAGTCATGAAACATGGTAGAATTCTTCATATACAGATTCATAAAAATGCTATATTCTAAGAATAAAACTACATGCCACCCTAAAAAAAACAGAAATGAATGCAAAGGTAAACAAGTTGGCCTTCAGTGGTGAAAAATTTTCATCCATGAGTAACTAAGCCATTTCTACAAGTGACATAATAAAACAACCAAAGGAATTGAGGCTAAGAAGGAAACGCTGAAAAATGCATGATTATATTATATGTAGTTAGAGTACCAGGGGTCTGTGCTTCATTTTCTGTCTTCAAACAAAGTTTGAAAATCTCTCCAAATTCCAGTTTTCCAATGGCACTTCTGCTGAGTGAATGAGACCTACCTGACCCAACATACAGGTGACAGGAAGCTCAGCAAAAGAACCACTCAACTAAATAATCTTCTAAGAATTCTCCAAACTAACATGTATTTTACGGCAAGCTAGTTCTGGTATAAACTACAAAAACTCTTTTTTTCTTTTTTTGAGACAGTCTCGCCCTGTTGCGCAGGCTGGAGTGCAGCGGCATGATCTGAGATAACCACAACCTCTACCTCCTGGGTGCAAGCCATTCTTCTGCCTCAGCCTCCCGAGTAGCTGGACTACAGGTGTGCGCCATCACACCTGGCTAACTTTTGTATTTTTAGTAGAGACAGGGTTTCACCATGTTGGCCAAGCTGGTCCCAAACTCCTGACCCCAAGTGATCTGCCCCCCTCGGCCTCTCAAAGTGCTGGGATTACAGGTATGAGCCACTGCACCCACCTAAACACTCTTTCAACAAGTACATCATATGTAGAAATGCTTTACTGAGAATTCAGCTTCCGCCCTAACTTTCCGGCTAAATGCTTTACTGGGAATTCAGCTTCCACCCAATATCAAACTTCACATGATATAATAACATATACTTCACACACATAGGCTCATTACAGCTTTACTATTCCATGACCCTGAGATTCAGAATCCCTTCTCCATATAACTTTAAATCTTACTGATCACCAGCGCTGTGGCTCACGCCTGTAATCCCAGCTCTTAGGGAGGCAGAGGCGGGAGGATAGCTTGAGCCCAGGAGTTCGAGACCTGCCTGGGCAATACAGCGAGTCCCCGTTTTCCACAAAAAGAAAAAATCTTACTGATCTTTAAAGTTCTCTTTAAGAAGTGTCAAACAAGCCAGAGGTTATTATCAGAACTTCTTGCGGCTTTTGACATTCTACATCTCTTTATTCTCTTCCTTCGGTTATTGTAATATTACTTTGCTCTCTGTCCATGGGCCACCTCCAGTGACTTCAAAGAAGTTTCTAACACCCAACAATCTAGAAAAGTTAATGCATTTAACTGTTTGTCTCCCCTACCATACTTTATTAAACACATAAGTTGGGATAAAGCCTTTCCTGAGGATGACAAAAGGGAGTATCATAATGCAGGTAGTAACGGTTTTATCTACCGAAGTGATTCCAAATGGAAAACACAATTATATTATTTCCCTGATTGTGGTTCAGTGGCTCTCTTCCATCTACAAGATACAAGATAAAAACCAGTCTTTCCCAGGAGATACAAAAATCATCCATTGTCTAGAGACCCTGGCTTTCTCTCCAACATCCTTTCCTATAGATTCTCTACCCATCTTGACTCTAGTGATACTGACAACCTATGTGCTTGTGTACCTTTCTGCCATGCAATTTCACAACTCTGCCATTACACACACTGGCCCCCTAACCTAGCTGGACAATACTTCTATTCTTCACTCCACATGTCCTTCAAGATCAGGCTTTAGAATCACCACTTTAGTGAGCCCTTCTTTAACTCACCCAGAGATTTATACTAATATCACACCCAATTATTAGGACTCTGATATTTACTTCAATATAGTACGATTGCATTTTTTTTTACTTACTAATATGACTCCTTGGGAACTTCTTGAGGCTAACCATCATCTTACTCATCACTAAATCCCTAGCACCTAGGAAATTGCCTGATACATAATAGGTACCTTTAATAGATGTTTGATAAAGGAATAAATTCCTACCTTATGGCCTTTTAAGAATTAAATGGGATGCTGTTTTTAAAAGTGGTCTATAGGCCAGGCGTGGTGGCTAATGCCAGTAATCCCAGCACTTTGGGAGGCCGAGGCAGGCAGATCACAAGGTCAGGAGTTTGAGACCAGCCTGATCAACATGATGAAACCCCATCTCTACTAAAAACACAAAAAAAGTAGTCAAGCATGGTAGTGCATACCTATAATCCCAGCTACTCAGGAGTCTGAGGTAGGAGAATCACCTGAACCTGGCAGGCAGAGGTTGCAGTGAGCCAAGATTGCCCCACTGCACTCCAGCCTGGGTGACAGAGCGAGACTCCGTCTCAAAAAATTAAAAAAAAAGTGGTCTATAAACCATAAATATCTAGGACACTAATTTTCAGTGAAGGGGAGGTTTTCAATTTGAGAGGGATCTGTATCAAAGAACTATAAAACCTAAGAAACAAAAGAAGTTATTTTTTCTTTAGAAAGCATAACAGGATTACTAAATCCAGAAAATACAATTATTTTCCTTCTCATTATTTTAGGATAATAATGACCTATTGAGGAATTAGTGGGTAAAATATAAAAACAAACATGGTATTAAGATGATTATCTGCTGTCAATAATATGCTGAAGATAATATACACAACATAAGGACAATATTTACTTGTAGAGTCTGAATTCCAATAAGCGGAAAGTGATTAGGCAAAAACTGCTTCTTTTGCAACTTAATCTTCTTGCTATGTACCTCTTTTGGTTTGTGTAGTAATTCTACACAAAGAACAAAAGAAACTATAAGATGCACTGCAGAGATTTCTCATACCATTCCTTAGATGTACAGCACAATAGGAAAACCAGGCAATGACACAATGATAATCACTGAACATACTGGCAACTTCAAGTTCCTTTCTTTCATTCTACTCTAGAGAAACGGTTATAACACAAGAAGAAAAACTGGAGGTTCTTTCCTTCAAGAAAGCAGTGAAAACAAAGTCAATTCAAACTCAATTCTTGCCCTTTTTGGGCTCCTTCAAGTTCACTTAAGCTAGAAATACTCACTCCCATGCTCTTCTGGCCTCCTTAGTTATAATTCCTCCATTTTTCCTAAGAAACATTTTATCATTGCAATTCAGTCTTAATATCTAAAAGCAGGTAGACTTAACCATCCCTGTTTATCAGTGGCCTCTAAGTTTCAGAATTTATGAAGTTCTAAAGTTCTGAAGTTTCACAGTTCTAAAAAGTTCTCATGAAGATAAGTAACTTTATCTGCCATAGAAACAAAATTATAGAGATTAGGTTCTCAAAGTAGTCCACAAATGCCAATTACATTACATAATATTAAAGCAAAACAGACATGCCAAGCTTTCAAGCCTAGATCTCTGCTTATGTAGCTCCCTCTGCCTAAAATATCCCTGCTTCTCCCATTCCACCTCATTTCACCTCCAGCTAACTTCTACTCATTCCTTAGGTCTGTTTATGTTACTCCCTCCAGCCTCCAGAAAACCGTTTTTGTTTTGGTTTGTTTGTTTGTTTGTTTGTTTTGAGACAAGGGTTCCTTCTGTCACCTAGGTTGGAGTGCAGTGGCATGATCAGCTCACCATAACCTCGAATTCTTGGGCTCAAGTGATCCTCCCACCTCAGCCACCTGAATAGCTGGGACCAGAGACTCACACCATCACAGCCAGCTAATTTTTATTTTTTTGTAGAGACCCATCGCAGTATGTTACCCAGGCTGGTCTTGAATTCCTGGCCTCAGGCAATATGCTTGCCTGGGCCTCCCAAAATACTGGGATTAACAAGCATGAACCACCATACCCAGGCCCCTCCAGTATACCTTTCTAAACTAATTCTTCCATGATGTACAAAAGCTATATTAATCCCTGCTGTATATTATCTTATTGATAGGTATTTTACTTTCATATTTAAGGAAATTGCTGTGTCTCTCCTCACTTGAATAAATCCATGAAAATAGACTGTGTTATCTCTTACAAGCTATTTTATTGCAGTGCCTGGCACACAGTGACACTGAAAAAAATAATCTGTTTAAAGACTATTCAGAATATTGTCCCCTGAGTGTTCTCCAGCATACAGTACTTTTTCCAAAGGACTATCTGTAACTGTTTCTTACCACATTTTTACACATTCCCTTCTATTATGAATCTTTAGTATTTCCCAAAATATCTTCCTAAAAAAATTGGAATTAAAGAGAGTAAAATAAAGAAACCAACATGTATCTTCATGAATAAATTTGAATCAGCCATCTATGATTATCATCAGATATAGAAACAACTAAAAAGGCTAGGTGCAGTGGCTCACACCTGTAAACCCTGCACTTTGGGAGGCTGAGGTGGGTGGACTGCTTAAGCCCAGAAGTCCAAGAGCAGCCTAAGCAATATGCTGAAATCTCATCTCTACAAAAAATACCAAAGTTAGCCCAGTGTGGTGATGTGTGCCTATAGCCCCAGCTACCGGGGAGGCTGAGGCAGAAGGACTGCTTGAAACTAGGAGGTCAAGGTTGCAGTGAGCCAGGATCATGCCACTATACTCCAGCTTGGGCAACAGAGTAAGACCCTATCTCAAAAATAAAAAATGAAAAAAAAATTGTAGAAAAAGCTTAACTATATTAATAAACTCTAAGTTAAAACCTTATATTCCTCATTTTTTACCACCTTACCTGGGTTAGGTTTTCACTAGAACATGAATCATTACTTTCTTGATGGTCATAATGATGTTTTCGTTTCCACTCATGAACAGTCTCTTTATATGTGGAATCTGAAAGTAATTGTTCAGTTTTCTGCCTAGTCACATTTAATGAAACCTGGGAGCTTTCCAGGTATCGTTTTTCTTCCTGCTTAGTCTTTGACTTGTTAGAATCTAAACTGAAGACATTTTCTTCTACAGGTTTCTGGAGGGTGTCATGGGATTTTATAGGGATTTTGAAACTGATCTTCCGTCTTCTAGATTCCAAGGGTTCCTTAATCATTTTGTTGGAATTATAATCCTGAGAAAATTGGTTTCTCTTCCATTTCTCTAAGACACATTTTTCAGAATTGTCTCTAAATTTATTGTTTCTTTCTTTCTTGAGTTCCTTCATCTTCTCTCTCTGAATAAGTAAATAAGACCATTTATTTTCACTTGCCTGGCCTTCGGCTTTAGGTTTCACATCACTGGCAATCTTAGGACTACTAAGGCTTTTAATCTCATGGTCAAGCTTGCTCCTAGCATTTGTCAATCTGATATCTTTAGGTTTAAAATCTACACATTTACATATGTCTTTTTTAGTTCCATTTGAAGAAGGACTCGGTGAAATAATTTGATTATCATTTGAATATGATGCTTCTTGGACTTTAATAGGTCGTGGGGATGAAGAACTGATTTTTGGTCTCTTTCTGAGAGTGTCAATTTCTATATTCAATCTGTAAAACAGCAGAGAAACCCAGGTTACATTATAATTATACATAATGTTGCATTCTATCATTTTAGTTAGAAATAACAGAATTAGGCTGACACTAAGCTTCATAAAAAGTTAAGAAAAGCTACATTAAGAATGAAGTGGAAAGGATTACTCACTAAATGGTGTTAGTTTGCTATATGGAAAAAAAAGTTACAACTTTAAATAGTACCAAACAACATATTCCAAATAAATTAAACACTTAAGTGTAAAATAATTATCACAATAATTTTGTACTTTATATTAAACCTTTAAAAACTAGTGAGGAAAAAGAGAATATGGCCAGGCACGGTAGCTCATGCCTATAATCCCAGCACTCTGGGAGGCCAAGGTAGGCAGATCACGAGGTCAAGAGATCAAGACCATCCTGGCCAACATAGTGAAACCCCGTCTCTACTAAAAATACAAAAAATTAGCTGGACGTGGTGGCTCACGCCTGTAGTCCCAGCTACTTGGGAGGCTGAGGCAGGAGAATCGCTTGAACCCAGGAGGCAGAGGTTGCCGTGAGCCAAGATCGTGCCATTGCACTCCAGCCTGGCAACAGAGCGAGACTCCGTCTCAAAAAAAAAAAAAACAAAAAAAAAACCTGTATGTCTGATTTCTTTGTCTTGAGATGGAGTCTCACTCTGTTGACTAGGCTAGAGTGCAGTGGTGCGAACATGGCTTACTGCGGCTTCAACCTTCCAGGCTCAAGCAATCCTCCTACCTCCCAGACTACCATGTAACTAGGACTACAAGTACATGCCACTGTGCCTAGCTAATTTTTGTAATTTTTTTGTAGAGACAAGGTTTTGCCATGTTGCCCAGGCTGGTCTCAAACTCCTGGGCTCAAGGGATCCACTTGCCTCGGCCTCCCAAGGTGCTAGGATTACAGGTGTGAGCCACTGTACCAGGCTTATCTGATTTTTCTTTTGTTTTTTTTGAGACAGCATCTCACTTTGTCACCCAGGCTGTAATGCAGTGATGCAATCTTTGCTTACTCCAGACTCAAAATACCAGGCTCAACAGATCCTCCTGCCTCAGCCTCCTGAGTAGCTAGAACTATAGGTGCACACTACCACATCCAGCTAATTTTTTTTTTTTTTTTTTTTTTGAGATGGAGTCTCCCTCTGTTGCCAGGCTAGAGTGCAGTGGCTTGATCTCAGCTCGCTGCAACCTCTGCCTCCTAGGTACAAGCAATTCTCCTGCCTCTGCCTCCCAAGTAGCTGGGACTATAGGTACATGCAACCATGCCCAGCCAATTTTTGTATTTTTAGTAGAAACAGAGTTTCACCATGTTGGCCAGGATGGTCTCAATCTCTTGATCTTGTGATCTGCCCGCTTCAGCCTTCCAAAGTTCTGAGATTACAGGCGTGAGCCACCACACCAGACCAAATTTTGTATTTTTTTTTTGTAGAGATAGGGTTTTGCCATGTTGCCTACGCTGGTCGAACTCCTGGGCTCAAGTGATCTGCCCACCTTACACTCCCCAGTGTGCTGAGGCTACAGGCATGAACCACTACGCCTAGCCTCATTTCTTAATAGAGAACTTCCTAAACTTAAAAACAGCTGGAGAAATAACAAAGTAAAACACTGATAATATGTGACTATTTACTTTAAAACTTTAGCATATTAAAAATTAATAAAAATTAAAAGAACTAGGAAATATTTGTTAGATATACTAATTTCAAGCTAAATAAAATGTTAATAAGCTTACTAGCCGTAGTAGATAAAAAGCTCATCAAAAAGGACTAAGACTCTAGAATAGGGCATAAACAGAAATTTAATAAAAGAAAATAGCTAAAACACATTTGAGAAAAGTTTGACTTCTCTAGTAATCATAGACAACACTAAGGATGACAATAGCATACCATTTTCTTCTATCAAATCAGCAAAGACTTTACAATAACATTAAATACTGGCAAGGGGTGGTAAAGTGGACTCTCACATGTCACTGGTGGAAATGTAAAACAACCTAACAGTTCTACAAAGAAACCTTAATATAAATTAGAAACTCAAAAAATAGTCATTTTTATGTCTGAAATTCCTATTTCAGAATTGGTATAGCCAAGGTGAAAAAATCAGATATGAAAAAAACATATTAAAAGATATTCAATTCAGGATTACTCATAATAGCAAAACAATCAGGTACAAAGTAACTGCTAAAATTTTGGAAATGACTTTAAAAAGTGATATATTCATATGATGAAATAGCACAGTTTTTTAAAAGGATGTTTATGAAAAGTCTTCAGTGACATAAAACACATTGAAAAGCAAAAAACAAGCACGATGCAAATCTGTACATATAACATGATCTCAACACTTTAAACAAGAATGGTAAAAAGGCCAGAGAGAAATGTGCTAAAATGTTAGAAACAGCAATAGCAAGAGGTGATAATTATATTCTCCTGCTTAATAAAAGTAGATATTACTTTGTGGTCAGAAAAAAAGGGGAAAAATGTCAATCAAACACAATCTGTTAATTTCTATCAGTAAATCTGTGCCTTTTCAGTGCCATCACTCTGGTAGGCACTTGAGAGCCAGTAGAGGACAGAGCAGATAGAGTGTTTACCCTGAATTAGGTTATATCCCAGCAAAAGAGAAACACTAAACAAGTGATTTCTCAAATAATTAATTACGTAAGAACTATAAATAGAGGTTTTACAGGAGTCTCACCTGAGTTTTCATCATATATGCATGCATGAATGTATGTATGTCTTTTTTTGTTTGACAGAGTCTCAATCTATCACTCAGGCTAAAGTACAGTGGCAAGATCATAGCAAACTGCAGCCTGGAACTCATGGGTTCAGATGATCCTCCAGGGTCAGCCTCCCAAGTAGGTAGGAATACAGCCATGTGCCACCGCCACACTCGGCTAATTTTTAAAAAACTTTTTGTAGGCTGCGTGTGGTGGCTAATGTAATTCCAGCGTCTTGGGAGGCAGAGGTGGGCGGGTTGCTTGAGCTCAGGAGTTTGAGACCAGCCTGGGCAACATGGCAAAACCCCATCTCTACAAAAAAATGCAAAAATTAGCTGGGCATGGTAGTCCCAGTAGCTGGGACTAATTACTGTAGTTCCAGCTACTCAGGAGGCTGAGATGGAAAGATTGCTTGCCCAGGTGTTGGAGGCGGCAGTAAGCCGAGATTGGGCCACTGCATTCCAGTCTGGGCACAGAGTGAGACCCTGTCTCAAAAAAAAAAAAAAATGCCTGTTTTGCCTCCCCTGCCACAATGGTGCCCAGGAAAAACCTTGTGGTAAAGGGGGGCAAAAAAAGCAGCAGGTTCTGAAGTTCACTGTTGACTGCACCCACCCCACAGAATATGGAATCATGGATGCTGTCAACTTTGAGCAGTTTTTGCAAAAGAGGATCAAAGAGAACAGAAAAGCTAGGAATGTAGGTAGAGGGGTAGTGATCAAAAGGAGCAAGGGCAAGATCACCTTGACTTCTGAGATGCCTCTTTCCAAAGGATATTTGAAATAAGAAATATTTGCAGAAGAAAAATCTACATGATTGTGTGTGTCGTAATTGCTAACAGCAAAGAGGGTTATAAATTACGTTACTTCCAAATTAACTAGGACAAACAAGAGGAGGAAGATGAGGATTAAAAGTCATTTATGTGAAATATTTTGTATGAGTTCTTGAATAAAACTTGGGAACCAAAATGGTGGTTCATCCTGGTATCTCTGCAGTATGGATTGAACAGAAAAAGAGAAATCACAGTCAAAGGGCTTCATTTGAGCTGCCACTCACTCACTTGTAACTAGACTTTTTTTTTCCTGCTTGAAAATTTCAATTATCATGGTTATAGGAGAATAGAAGGAGGCAGTGACTTTAAGGGAACTGACGGCCATTGGGGAGGTAGATGAGAATGTAGAGATGTAGGCTGCAGGTAGCCACTGTTTTATTTTTAAAAGTGTGACTGTCAATCGTCTCTGGCACTTTTCTCAAAAAAAAATGATTCGGGAATACAAGTGGGCTCTTCTAATTACTTAAAAGAAAACAGGTGATGTCTTTCTAAGATTCCCTGTGGGAAAATGAGAGTGTCAATAAAATGCAGGCTTCTGGGCCCTTCATCTTACTTTCATTTTTTCATTACAAATTTGTCTTGATGTACACAATTATGTATACAAATCCTTTTCTTCCTACAGAAAGAAACTGTGCTCCTTCAGAACTGCTGCGTAGTCCATCACCCACCATAAAAAGATTTGGAGAGCGACCGTAAAAAGTCCCAGGTTCTAAATTAAGTAAATATGTACAAGAATCAATCTATGTATCATCTGTTTCTACATGTCTTTGCAACAAACTTTCACTTTGGTTCCAGCAGAGGGAGCTAGAGGAATAGAGCTTCCATATGTGGCCTCCTATGTGGGGCCCAGAGTTAGGGGCCCTTCATGCCAAGAGCTCTGGAGGCTCTCCTGAATGGCGGGGGTGGGGTGGGGTACAAAGAAGAAGTGACTGAGAAACCTCCCATGCCAAAGAGACAGGAGGTACCCAGGAAACAGCTGCTTCATGCTACTCAGGCCATGACTGGATTTAACATCAGAAGTCATTCTACAAACAGCGGTGTGCCTCAGTGTGTGCAGAGGCTAGAGAACCACCAGAGGGGTCTACCAAAGTCAGAAAGACAGAATTGTTGCAGTGAGTGACTTTAAAAGAGACCCTGATGCTTTGTGCTGCCCTTCAGAAATGCAAACAATAATGCAGAAGTGTCTGCCTTGTTTTAGAATTTACGGTGCATAAAATTTATGTTTTTAAAAGCGCTTTCCTACAGTTGGTTTCCACACCTGAAATTGTGATGCTCTGAGAGTTACATAGCTGCAAATTCAATGTTCAAATCCTACCTCGGCTCCAATTTAACATTTGGTGCTTTGTGGATTGACTTGAACTGCTGAGGCTTTGCAATTTCACTTGTGATAATGGCTCTAGCATTATTTCTTTGCAAATTTCTTTGAAGCAGGATTGCTTGCATATTTCTTCTCTGCCTTCAGTGAAGGCAGTTTCTTTCAAACTTCACTGAGGCATCAATAGCTCTTTGGCAACGTCCCTTACCATGATCATTAACTGTAAGTTTTTGTCTTGAGTTTACAAATCTTACTTGTGTGTTGCATTGATGTTCCCATGTAGTAATTTTCAGCCTGGTTGTGAAAAAAATCAATCCTGGGCTGAAGTTAGCATTTAAGTTGTTAAAAAAAAAAAGAAAGAAAGAAAGAAAGAAAAGAAAAGAAAAAAAAAAAAAACTAGTCCCAGATTTTAAAACTTGTAATTAAATTGAAATTAAAAAAAAAAAAGAAAAAAAATTTTGTGTGTGTAGCAATGAGGTCTTACTACATTTCCCAAGCTGGTCTCGAACTCCTGGCCTCAAGCATTCCTCCCACCTTGGCCTCCTCCTAAAGTGCTGGGAATACAGGTATGACCCACTGTGCCCAGCTTCTTGCTTATATGTTTATTGCTAATACATTTCTAAGTATTTAAACCATGGAGCTGGAATTACGGTAATGGTGCAATGTTAACTGCCTTTCCAGATGATAAAATTATCTCTAATTTTTCATCTGTATTACAGCTTTCACTATTTGCACACTCATTTCAGAAACTTCTCTAGAGTTGAATTAATAGAGAGATTTTTACAGAACATTGTATACTTTACTCTCTTATGTATGGATATAAGATCAAGGGCTAAAAATGTGCCCTTAAACAAAAGGTAACTTGTTTAAGGTCAAGCAGTGTTTTAGAACTTAAAATTAAAAAATAAAAAATAAAGGAGATCAGTCTAAAAGGCATTAAAATAGTTCAAAAAATGTAGCAAGGGATAGTCAACATAATATCTGTGCAAGAATATACTTCAAGAATAACACAGAAGTAGAGTATCAAAAAACAGGAGATAATTCAGAAGAAAAACTGAAGAAAAGTCACAGCCAAGTTGAATTTTTTTGTTTTTCATTTTTAGCAAACACTAACTGAGATTGTTTGGGAAGCAGAACTTTTATTTATAACATATAATGTCATCTTACTTGTTTTCCCTTAACTTCCTATTTTTGGAGAAACCTTGATGTCACCAGGTTTTATCACACATTGTAACTTTCTATACTTATTTACCACCATTAGCAACAAGTAATGCCTGCACCACAAAATTCACTGAAATTTTTATCCAAAAAGTGCAAAAATTAAAGAACAATAATTTCCAATATTCTGACCATCATTCCCCAAGTTCTCTAGCTATAACCACATTCTGGTTAATCAACATGGTTTTAGAGCCATATTAATTCTGTAAGATACGTATTCACTTCATGGGTAGTATCTGAAAATGATTTACCCAAAATTCCTAAATTAGCATCATAACTCATCTCACTAGCATATGTAATGAAGTTATGTATCTCATAATCATGTGCCAAAATCAAATCACTTGAGATAAAAATGTACATTTGAGTGTAATTTATACGAGTTTTCATAAACTTATTTCACTCAAATTTTCCTTAAATTTACAGTAATATTAAGATAATTCTAAAATCATAATATATGATATAGCTAGAGATATTTGCATGCAAAACAGTACTCTTCAAAGTAAATAAAAATTTTCCAAATCTAAATATTTAATCTCATAATTCTAAACCAAAATAGTAAAAATAAAAAGGAGAAATTTACCTTTTCAGTTCTTGTCTTCTTTTCGTATTACAGTACAGAGTATCTGCATGATCTGATTTCTGAAATTTTTTTTAAAAAAAGGTCTATCATTTAGGAAACATAAATTATACACTGGTACATATTTTTTTCTACAGTTTATGACAGTGAATAGGCTGGCACAATAATTTACTTAACACTTCCAATAATCCCGTCAGACAGATGGTATCAACATCCCTGTTTCACAAAGCTCAAACAGAGCTAGGTATCTTTCTCAAAGTCACAGAACAAGTCTGCAGCAGAGCAGTCATGAAACCAGTTCTGTCTGACTCTCTCTACACTACCATCCTCTCTCTCTATGTACTCTGAGGAAATGGGGCCAAGCACAAGAAAGAGAAGAGAGACATAAAATATAATTCACGTCCTAAAGAGCTTAGAGCTTATTGTTTTACATATAAGAATAAAGACAAGAGAAGTAGAACATGTACAAATAACCTAATATAAGGATATAACTAAGTGTCAAAACAGAAGAGTCAAAAAGTGCTAAAACAGTTCAAAATATCAACCACCTAAAGAGGAAAAGTACTTAGAAAAACAGGTGGACAAAATAATAATCATAAATAATAAAGCTTGAAAGATGGGTAAAAGAAGAAGGCATTCTAAGAAGCTGAGGATAACTGGTATAAATTCAGCAGAAAGAAAATAAAGCAGCCTAGCTAAAGGCAGAGGGCCTCTTTCAAGGAAGAAGGGGGAAAAAAAAAAGAAAGAAAGAAAACTGGATAGTTAAGGTATAAACAAATTAAAGAGAGCCCTGAATGAGTAGTGGGAAGAGATTTTCAGCAGAGGAAAAATGGGATGAAACTAGTGTTTTAAGAAGGTTAATATTGCAAAAATAAATAGAAACAGCAGCTTAATTATATGAAAACAAGCAAGTAAATTCTTAAAAACACAATTCTGCACCCCTGGAACTTTCACTGCCTTATTTTATATATCCACTATGTAGCTATCCTGGATATGTACATAACTTCAACTTGAATGTGGTAAGTACTTTTACCACTCACCTATGGATTAGCTTAATGTGTTTAATCTGCTGTCACTGTTTCTAATTATTTGTATGATACTGGAAATAACTCTGGGCTTGGCTCTGTTGCTGTACACAGTTTTGTGGCCTTGGAAAAGTCACTTAACTTCCTAGATTTAAATTTCTGAATCTGAAAATGCAAACAATGCATCTGCCTTGGCTACCTCAAAAGGAGACAAATATAACTTTTGGGAGGCTGAGGCGGGCAGATCACTTGAGGTCAGGAGTTTGAGACCATCCTGGCCAACAAGGTAAAACCCCGTCTCTACTAAAAACACAAAAATTAGCCTGGCCTGGTGGTGTGCACCTGTAATCCCAGCTACTCAGGGGCCTGAGGCAGGAGAATCACTTGAACACGGGAGGTGGAGAGTACACCACTGCACCCTAGCCTGGGCAACAGAGCAAGACCCTGTCTCAAAAAAAAAAAAAAAAAAAAAAAAAGACAAATATAACCATGTATGTGAGAAGATTTAAAAACTGTCTAAATTTAGAACCATGTTGTCTAATCCCACATGGTAGGGCCTAACAGTACAAGAAATAAAAAAACTTGATAAATGCTTTGGTGTGTAGAAGAAAGAAAACAACAAACACTGACTTTCTACTGGCTATCAAAAAGCAACTGGAAGAATTTATATCACAAACCCTCTATCAATTAAAACCTTATTATAAATAACTTCTAGTGAGCTACGGTATCTAAACACTTACCAGTTTTCTCTTTTCTGATGAACCTGATCTTATAGAAGATGAACGAGTAGAACTTGCTGAGGTTTTTCTCTCTTTCTTGTCCTAAAAATGCCATAAAGAAAATGAATTTTAAAAAGCATGAAACAAAGCACAGTATAAACAGAACTATTACATCACTAGTATTACAAATCAACATATCCATTCAATAATGAACTTCGGTGGAGAAGAATGTTTACAGATACACAAAATTTGGTAAAAGGAAGGAGATTCAACTAGAAATCAGAACTTCCAAATGCTCACGAAATAGAGATGAGAAAAGATACAGGTGTCAGAGCAGGAAGCCAGCTGACAGCTCAGATAAGGTAGTTGTGAGGTGGCACTGCCATGGTGAGATTCAGTCTTCTACAAAGCAAAACCACACATCCACTTATTTTTCAGTGGATTCTGAATTCAACAGACCTAGGACAGGTTTGTTTGAAGTACCTACCATGTACCAAAGACATTCTCGACAGTGGAGAGAGATGAATAAAAAAAATAATAACAGTTCCTGCCTTCACAAAGGTCAAAATCTAGTACAGGAATTTGCAAATAAAAAAGTAATATATTTAGTGTGTCAGATGATGCCACGGGGAAAAAAAGCAGAGAAAGGAACAGGAAGGGCTGAAAGCCAGGAGTAGGGAGATTTGCCATTTTAAACAGAGTAGTCAGACTCCACTTACGAGTTGACATCTGAATGGAGACCTAAATGAAGTGAAGGAACAAACCATTAAAATATTGAGGGAAAGAGTTTTTCAACTCAAAGGAAATGCCAGTAAGGGCAAAGCCACAGAGGCAGAAACATGCCTGGCTTGTTGGAACAGCAAGGAAGCCATGGAGTAAAGGGGACGATGTCAGGAAAGTGTCGGGGGATGGGATAGGGAGAGTACGTGGTGGTGTCAACCACGGTAAGGATTTTGGCTTTTACGCCGGATGAAGTGGAAAACCACTGGAAAGTGTTTAGCTGAGGAGTAACATGACTGGACTTACGTTTTAATAGGACCATATTGGCTAGTGTGTTGAGAACAGACTATAAGGAAGCAAATGCAGAAGCAGGGAAGTCAATTTGGAAACTACCGTAACAATTTAGGAAAACAAGGTGCTTGGATCATGGGCATAGCGGTGGAGGAGGTAGTCAGACTCTGAACACCAGTATACCTCATTTTATTGTGCCTTGCTTTATTGTACTTCATAGATAATTGCAGTATTTACAAATTGAAGGTTTATGGCAAGTCTATTAGCACCATTTTTCCAACAGTATGAGCTCACTTCATGTCTCTGTGTCACACTTTGGTAATTCTCACAATATTTCAAATGTTGTCATTGTTGTTATATTGCTATGGGACCTGTGCTCAATAACCTTTAATGTTATTACTGTAGTTGCTTTGGGGCACCACAAACTGCCCATATGAGACAGGAAACTTCATTGATAAATGTTGTGTGTGTTTTGTTTCACCAGTCACCCGTTCCCCAGTCTCCCCAGGCCTCCCTATTCCCTGAGACACAAGAATCTTGAAATTAAGCTTATTAATAACCCAACAGTGGCCTCTAAGTGTTCAAGTGAAAGGAAGGATTATAAGTCTCTCACTTTAAATCAAAAGCTAGAAAGGACTATGCTTACTGAGGAAGACATATCAAAAGCCAACATAGATTGAAAGCTAGTCTTGTGCCAAACAATTAGACAAGTTATGAATGCAAAAGAAAAATTAATGAAGGAAATTAAAAGCACTAGTCCAGTGAACACATAAATGGTAAGATAGCAAAACAGTCCCATTACTGATATTGGGCAAGTTTTGAGTGGTCTGGATAGAAAATCAAACCAGCCACAGTGTTCCCTTTAGCCAAAGCCTAATCCAGAGCTAGGCCCTAACTCTTTCAATTCCATGAAAGCTGACAGATGTGAGGAAGCCTCATAAGAAAAGTTGGAAGCTAGCAGAGGTTGGCTTATGAGGTTTAAGGAATGAAGCCATCTCTGTAACATAAAAGTTTAAGGAGAAACAGCAAGTGCTAATGAAGATGCTACAGAAAATCCAGTTGAGATTACTGATGAAGACGGCTGCTACACTAAACAACCGATTTTCAACATAGACAAACAGTCTTATAATGAAAGATGATGCCATCTAGGACTTTCACAGCTAGAGAGAAGTCAATGCCTGGTTTCAAAGGACAAGCTGACTCTGGTTAGGGGCTAATGCAGTTAGTGACTTTCAGCTGAAGCCAATGCTTAAAATTTACCATTCAGAGAATCCTAGGTACCTTAAGAATGATGTTAAATCTGCTCTGCCTGTGCTCTAGAAATGAAACAACAGAGCCTGGGTGACAGCACATGTGTTTACAGCTTGATTTACCGAATATCTTAAGCTCACTGTTGAGACCTACTCAACAAAAAACAAAAACCTTCGTGAAAGTGTTTCGGGAAGGTGTAATCAGCTGTATCAAATACTGCTGATATGCCAAGTCAGATGAGATCTGAGTAATGACCAATAGATTTCGCAAGATAGAAACCACTGCTATAGGAGCGATGGCAACAAAAAGTCTGATCGAGTAGGTTTAAGAGGGAATGAGGGGTTAATTGCAAACAGCAGACCAATTAATAATTACACAGAGTACTGGATGTCCATGCTTCAGGGTTACCTTTCCAACTATCACTATACCTGTAAGGCCAAAATAGTAATCAGAAAGTTAATAAGCAGGCAAGGAACAAACACCAAGAAGTACACCATCTAGAACTTCATCCAGGTCATGAAAAAGTCTTATGAACTAACCTGCTACCATAGAAATCACTTTATTTTGTGAATATTGACCTTTGCCAGATTAGTCTGTCATCTTGAAGAGTAACACAGCATAAACACTGTCTAATTCTGATGATCAACTATCAGACTGCTCAGAGAGCATATACTAAAACTGATTACACAGTTTTTTGTTTGTTCTGCAGTCTGGCTTCCTGGAGACAATACCCAGCTCAATTAATGAGATTTCCTAAATTTCATCTAACAAAACAGTACTTCTTTTTTTCTTTTTTGAGACAGGACCTCACTCTGTCACCCAGGCTGGAGTGCAGTGATGAGAACATAGCTCACTTCAGCCTTGATCTCCTTGGCTCAAAGATCCTCCCACCTCAATCCTCCCACTTCAACTTCTGGAGTAGCACAGGTGCACACCATCATGCCCGGGTTTTTTTTGTTTTGTTTTGTTTTTTCTTTTGGTAGCAATAGGATTTCACCATGCTGCTAGGCTGGTTGTAAGTTCCTGGTATCAAGTGATCCTCCTGTCAGCCTCCCAAAGTGCTGAGATTACAGGTCTGAGCCACCACACTCAGCCCCAAAACAAAGGTAGTTTCTGAGAGAATAAAGATATGGTAAGTATGTCTTCCCCACTATTAGCCTCACCCACACAGTACTGGCCATTCAGATTGATGAGAATGCAATCCTAGCCAATGCTGAGGAAACTGAAAAAGGCGAAAACATGGAAAATGGTTCAGTGGTGAGTTATCGCTATTTAGGGGGCTTAGAATTGAGGCCAGGAATGCCTAGGCAAACAACTTACCTCTACGTAACCACTCTCTAAGCCTCAGTTTCTTCATCTGTGTAATTGGAATAATAGTACCCACCTCATAGAATTGTGAGGAATAAATAAAACAATGCAAACAAAAAACAGGAAAAGCAAATTACATTTCCTGGATCAGCTGGGCAGAAAACAAAATATTTACCTAAATCATTATAATAGTAAGGTGTATTCTTTTCATTATTGTTAAAAAAGAAAGGTATTGGCCGGGCACACTGGCTCACACCTGTAATCCCAGCACTTTGGGAGGCCGAGGAGGATGGATCACAAGGTCAGGAGATCTAATCCATCCTGGCCAACATAGTGAAACCTTGTCTCTACTAAAAATACAAAAATTAGCTGGGTGTGGTGGTACATGCCTGTAATCCTTGGGAGGCTGAGGCATTAGAAATGCTTGAACCCAGGAGGCAGAGGTTGCAGTAAGCCGAGATCGTGCCACTGCACTCCAGCCTGGTGACAGAGCGAGACTCCGTCTCAAAAAAAAAGAAAGAAAGAAAGAAAGAAAGAAAGAAACGTATCTCTAGGTCAGTAAATCAAAATTCTTACTTTTTCATCAAAATTGTGTAATGAGGTGGTGGTGTCTTTCCTCTGAGATGTCTCTTTTTTCCCACAGGATTCTTTGCTGGACATCCTGAAAGACTGAAATAAACATTAAAAATGCATTATGTGTTTTTTGCAATAAAAAATAAAATAGAAATTTGTCTTCTTTCAGTTATATAAAAATTGGAGTTTTACAAAATGATTACTATTTTTTAACCATTCCCAAGATGACAAGATTCTCTCACTGTTTCACTTTCCTTCACTTACTTTCTTCTTCAAAATTACCTATTCCTCTCCTTCAGCTTTATCTATCACCTTTCCAGGAATGAGTCTCAAACCATGCCTTGATCCCTGACTTCTCACTTAAGCATGAGATCACCATTTTCAGTTGCCTCCAGGACTGCTATATTCTGCACCACCTACACTTCAAAGCCAATTAGCCAGTCATAAGTTTCATTTCCCCAAAACACCTTCAGTCATTCAGTGAACAAGATTTTGACATGCTTTTTTTTTTTTTTGAGTCTTGGTGTCATTACATATAAAATAGATAACCTATCCCAGAGGGTTTCTGAGGTACTCAAACAATGGATGTAAAATACATCTTGGGACCGGGCACGGTGGTTCACGCCTGTAATCCCAACACATTGGGAGGCCGAGGCAGGCAGATCACCTGAGGTCAGGAGTCTGAGACCAGGCTGGCCAACATGATGAAACCTTATCTCTACTAAAAATGCAAAAGTAGCCAGGTGCAGTGGTATACGCCTGTAATCCCAGCTACTTGGGAGGCTGAGGCAGGAGAATCACTTGAACCCAGGAGGCAGAGGTTGCAGTGAGCCGAGATCGCACCACTGCACTCCAGCCTGGGTGACAAGTGTGAAACTGTGTCTCAACAACAACAACAAAAAAAATGCACACACACACACACACCTTGCATAGGTTGGTAAATAGTAAGTTCTACATACATACTTGCTTGCAAGGTTGTCTTTCTACTAGACCCTGGGCTCCTTGAGTATGCCGTATTAAAAACTTAGAAGGTACTCAGGAATGCCTACTGAGTGAATAAATAAGCGAATTCTTCTTCCTTGGAATACTAACTCTTTCATTCTGAACCACTTCGAATTTGTTCATTGTAGTTCCTCTGTCCACTTCCCATCCCAGTCTCACTTTTCCAGCCCTGCTATGGACCAAGTCAATACAATTAATGGATGACAGTATTATGGACTAGAAAAACATTTATGTTTATGTTTATTCCGACAAATGTTTTTATATTCATACTAGTGTGAAATTCCTATTGATTTTATGCAAATCAAAACATAAACTAAAGGAGGGGAGACTTCCCGTGCTGGCCAGTCTTCAAGATGGCTCCTGATGATTCCTGCCGCACAGTAATCACGCACTTATGTAATCCCCTACCACAATCAACAGGGCTGACCTGTGTAACCAATAAAATATTGCTACATGGTGGTATGTGGCTAAATCATATAAGACATCATGACTTCTGCCTTGTTCCGTCTTGGACTGCTCACTCTAGGGAAGGCCGGCCACCATGTCATGAGGACAAACAGCCCATTGAAAGGCTCACAGGGAAAAACTATTGGCCTCTTGCCAACAACCAGGACCAATTAAACAGCCAGGCATGTGAGTGGGGTACTTTTGAAGCTGATGATATTGCACCCCTAGTCAAGTGACATGACAGCAGCCCTAGCACATATCTTCACTGCAACCTCATGAGACCCAAAGCCAGACCAACCCAGAAAGTCATTTCTGAGTTCCTGACCCACAGAAACTGTGGAGTAATAAATGTTTATTGTTGTTTTAAGCTACTATGTTTTGGTAAAATTTATGCAGCAGCAATAGATGAATAACATTATTTCTTTAATATAATTCTTGAAACATTGAAGATTCCTTCTTTAGGATCTCTTAGAAGCAGAGACGATGCTTAAAAACTCTTTTAAAAATTCCCACATAATCCACATACTAAAATCTAACCCTTTTTATCTTCTGGTTTCCAGCTGGTATGAAATAACATTAACATACTGAATCTAGCTTTCAGTTAACCATCTAGTCATTTAGAAATAAAAAATCATCATGAACGACAGAAAAAAAAGAGAAACCAGTAATTATTGGATGGTGCACAGATATAGTTAGCATTTCTATAAGTTATAATCAGTGTTATCCCATTTTTAATTGACTGTTGAGCCATGAGTCAACTATACATCCAGGAATACTAGATAGAAGCTGTAAAGGACAGTTACTAAAAGGGATTTAGGACCATAACTCACAGAAGCTTCACGGGGATAATGTTTCCATTAAACTGGGAGAAGTTAAACACACACACATACATACACATACACATACACACACACATACACACACACACACACACCCTCCAGATATACTTCTTAACTATAGGGGGAGGAGTTAACTTCCAGTTAGAGCTTCAAAGTGCCAAATAATCACGCTATGTCTTCTCTCGGGTTCTGAAACAAGCAGAAAACAAATAGACTAAGAAGATAGGCATTTATCAACCTCATTAACTAAGAAAAGCTAACCGCAAGCGTTGTTCTCGAGACTAAATTGGGCTTCCCTCTCCTTCCCTGCTGCCTAGACGTTCGGACCAAGCCCAAGCAGGGCATCCAGAAAGCTCAAGTTTTTCTCCTGCCTGTCCCAGTGGATTTATCGGGGGTGGGGGTGGGGGGAGGGTGGAGAAAAGAACAAGAGACGCTCGAACGCCAAGAAGCCCCAACGAGTGAAGAGGAGGGAAGTACGGGGGACAGGAGACTTACTAGCATATGCTTCGGGGATCTGAAACGCGTCAAAATCAAACGCCCCGAAGCTCTACCCACTCTGAGCTCTGGTTATTAAAAACCTAAAAACAATGCAAAATAGAGCAAAACAACTAATTTCTATCCACTGGCCACACTGCAGAACTGCTGATACTGGCAACATGAAGACTAGAGCAAAAATAAAAACAAAGGAAAAGAGCGTTCGGGTCACGGTGTAGGTGAGGATGCAAAATGAAGAACAGACCCAATTCCAAGTCAGCTGGATAAACCGGCAAGCTCGTCGGCCGCTAGTAAACTGCCGCGGCCCGTAGGCTCTTCACGAACCGACCAGACCCTAACACCGGGCAAGGGGCAGCCCCGGAGGCAGACCGGGCCAGAACCACACCCTCCACAGAGCTGGCTCGTCCCCGGATCCGCCCACAGAGTCGCCCCGCCCAGGTCCGAGTGATTCCAAAGTCCCCAGTCCGGCCAGCCGCCTGCCCGCCAGGATACTGGGGGCGAGGGACGAGAGGGAACCTGACCAGTAAAACGTCAACGCACCCCTCAGTTCCTACCTTCCAGCGCCGCGGCGGTGGCAACTCCGAAGGCCCAGGCCAAGGGAGACGACCCCCTCTCCACCCCGCCCCACCAACCCTATGCCCGCTGGGAAACGTAGTTCTGCGCTCGCATCCAGACTACCAACTGAACGCTCCGCAGCGTTGGCTTAGCTTTGCCTTTACTTCCTCCAAGGCTTGAAACGCCGGCCCCGCCCCAGGCGGCGCAGTGCAGCCTGGGTGCTGTAGTCTTGGTTCGGTTCGGTGGTTGGCCGGTGAGACGGGGACGCACCGTGGAAACCGAACCCTCTTACCCAATTGGACGCCGTCCCCAGTACGCTTCTGCGCAGTTTGTGGTGGCGTCGTAACGCCCCGGGGAAAAGGGAGCGGACGGGGATGTGGAATCGCTGCCTCTGGCTTTCTGTTTTCTACTAACAGGAATTGGTCACTGGTTCTTCACCTTTTGTCTGTTGCACGCATCCCGCCCTCCCCACTTGCTTCCCAACTCCTTGGATCCAGCCCTGTGGGCACTCACGTCAGTTCTCTGACCCCGCCGTGAGCCTTCCTCCGGGTCCCCGGGCGGGCCTGGCAGAGGCGGTAACTATGGAGAATATGGCGGAGGAGGAGCTGCTGCCCCTGGAGAAGGAGGAGGTGGAGGTGGCCCACGTCCAGGTCCCGACCCCGGCCCCGGACTCGGCTGGGACCCCAGCTCCGGCCCCGGATTCGGCTCTGGACTCGGCTCTGACTCCGGCCTCGGCTCCAGCCCCAGCCCCTGCCCTGGCCCAGGCTCCGGCCCTGTCCCCGTCCCTAGCCTCTGCCCCTGAGGAGGCTAAAAGCAGTAAGTGCAGGAGGCCCAGATCTTTCTGCCGCAGAAGAGAGAAAGTGCGCCTTGCTGGGAAGTAGGGGAGGCCCTTCTTCACTGGGATGGTTTTTATGGGGGAAGGCAGGTTTAGGGAAATGTGGGGAGGGAAGAGGGGCCCGTGTAGCGGCTAAAGCAGGGGTACAGAATGGGAGACGACATCTCCATAAGCTTCGAAGATGTCACGGTGAAGGGTATGTGGAGGGCAGGAATGCTGCAGATGGAAGGAAATAATGAGGTTAAGGCTTTTTCAAAAAAGAGGATCTTTGTAAGGTACAAAAATAGGAAGTTACATATAATTTGGGAGTTTCCCTCAGCCCAGTCTGCCATTGTTAACCAAGTTCTTTCAAATGTGACATAGTAACCGAGGCAACCTGTTTACGATAGTAGATGCTAAGCTGCCAACGTTTGTAAACCATTACTGTCAACTAGCTTTGCCGCTTCGACATACATACACAGGGAGATGAGTTTTTCTCATTTCAGTTTTTTTCCCCCTAGCAGCTTGCTTCCAAAGAGTATTTGAGGGTGAGCAGTAGTTTAGGAAAGAAACGACTAAATTTATGGATGTTTTTCCCCATACATAAATACCAATTGAGTTTTGTACTCCATTCCATCAGAAATAGACTGTTGAGAATTAATGGCCCATATTATTGTGCTTTTGAATGTGCCTGCATGTTTTCTAAGTGGTGGTTTTTTGAACCTTATAGGAATTTAAAAGATTGATGAGTAACACTTATTTAACGATCTTCTAACATTTTAAAATGTAAGGTCTAAGAAAGACAACGTAAGTTCTTTTAACAAATTAGTTTGTGGTCATAAAGTGACCTTTATATGCTTTCTGAATTGTAACTTAAAATAATCTTTAATTCATTATTTTTTCCTACTTCTAGGCCAGTTTTGAATTTAATATTTATAAAACGTTGGATAGTTGTAGACAGGATTATTTTGCAGTTTTGAAACAATATACAAATTGTTACAGATTTCAGAGTAGGGCTAATCACAGGAAAGACAAAAGTCAGGATGCTTCAGGTAAGCCCGTCCTCATCATATAAGATCAGAGCTTGTAGGTGCAAAATAAGGCCGGTTATTTCTTCAACTACAGTGGGTAGGTAGGGATGGGAGAGGCATGGGGAACTGAGGAGGTTGCACTCTCCTAAATAGGTAGCCTCGTACCTCACTTCCACGTTGTATTTGTTTATATTAGTCAGAAGTGGTTCAGCAGCTTTAGGAAATGTATGCTTTCTCCACCTCCCCACCATCAAAAATATGTTAAACATAATTCTTGAAGACTTACTTATAAATTCCAAAATTTGCAAATATGTAATTTGAGGAATGTATACTGTGTGGGAAACCTGAAAATGCATTAATAGGACAAATAAGTAATGACTGAGAAGTCTGAAATGCATTAGAACTAAAATATATATTAATCATATTTTAAAAATTATTTTTAGTTGGTCTAGTTAGTCCTTTGAAGTCAGTCATAACTAGGTAAGATGAAGATAGCCTATCTGAAATAGAATTGAAAATTGAGGAAAAAGTAACAGAAGTTGAAAAAGACCTTCCTAGCATCTTGGAGACATCTGACTTAACAAGAGGTTTGCCTGTTGACTTCTGGATTAATAGTGTGTTACAAAAAGCAGATTGAGTATCTTGCATACAGATAGATTGTCTGATATGTACTGTCTTAAACCAGGAAGTGATTTCAGAGATGTTTATAGGTATATCATGAATTTTTAGACAGATCTTCAAGAATTTCTTCAGCAGTGGATCACAGGATTTTTAGTTTTCTAACTTAACCAAGCTCCTTTCTCTTATTTTGTGCTATTTAATAGAATAATTTCAATAGGCACGTCTTTATTGATTGCTATTTATCTTGTTTCACATACACAGATCTTTGAACTCTGGAAGCCAAAAGACTTTATGGTTACAGATTAGATAGGTTAGTTTGTACACATGGATTCATTTTCAGAATATTACTGTCTGACCTAGCAAAAGATTTTTATGAAACATGAAAAAGTTTTAACTGTTTATAGAAATTATATCTCATAACTCATTTGAACAGTATCTGATATAAGAAATTAACCAATATTGTTTGTTGCTCCTTTAAACATGAGGTGAATAACCAGGCACGAGCCTATACTCCCAGCTACTCAGGAGGCTGAGGCAGGAGGATTGCTTGAGCCCAGGAATATGAGGCTGCAGTGAGCTATGATTGAGCCACTACATTCCATGGAGGCTGGGCGACAGAGCAAGAGCCCATCTCTAAATAATAATAATATGAAAAATTGCCTTTTAATAAATTTGAGCAGGAATGTCTGATAGTGCTGAATTAGATTTCAAAATTATTGACAGTGCGCTACTGCATCCAAAAAGTCTAATGATTTTTGTTTTAATTCTTGTTTAACAAACATTAGTGCCTCCTATCTGCAAGTTACTGCATTAGGCCCTTAGCTATCAGAAAGATGAACAAAGCATAGGCCTTATCTTCCTGTTGCTTATTTGTGAGGGAGCAAACAGGGACACAAATTATGCAAATGGGTAAACAAATGAACTGATAGTGAAGCTCAGAGAGGAGTAGGCAAGAAGGTGGTAATACCAAGAACTGAATTTTAAAGTCTCAAGATTTAAACTGTATAACCTAATAATATTAGCCCTGTTTATCCCACCATCTCCTGTCCCCTTGAGCTCTTTACCTATCAGTTTCTCCTAATCTTATATATTCAGTCCCCACTTTGAAATTGTTCCTTTCCCTTGGAATGCACATATATTCAGTTCTCTCCATACTTAAAAAGAAAAAAAGCAAGTTACAGTCTTATTCATTTCCTTTTTTATACCGTCAGACTTCTCCAAAAAAATTTAATTTTCTGTGTTTCCTTTTCCCTTCCAATTTTGTTTCTACTCCCAAACACCTCACTGAACCTGCTTTCTTAAAGGTCACCAGACTTGCTTTCTTGATCTCTACAACTGTTTGTGATATTCAGCGTTGAATGTTTTGCTTTTATAGACTCTTCTCCCTTGGCTTCTGCATTACCTTGATTCCCCTTACCATTTATTTTCTGAATCTACCTTTCTGATTCCTTCTACTGAATTTTTCTTAGAAATATCTACATCTCTCCTACCTTACTACCAGATGATAGCTGTCTGTCTATAATAATCAGCAGGTTCAGCAGCATTAAGGATGTATCCCCTACCTGCTCCAATCAGAACATGTTAAACGTATTTGAGACTTACAATATTTCCAAATTTACAAGCATTTAATTTGAAGAGTGTATAATGCTTGAGAAACCTGAAAATGCTTTAGTGGGACACATATGTAATGATTGAGAAATCTGAAATGCATTAGAATTAAAATAGAAATCATATTTTTAAATTAATTTTACATAGTCTAGTTAGTTGTTTGAAATCAGTCATAACTAAGTAAGACTGGGTCTTGGCTTTTTCTCCTATTTTTCACACTTTTCTTAGGCTTTCTTATTTATTCTCACGGTTTCGCCTAACATATGGTACTTATGATTTGTATCTCCAGAATCCCTCCTGAGCTCCAAAAACAAATTGCCAGCTGCCTATTGTACTTTATTACTGCAGTATTGTACCAGTACTACATCAAACACACTGTGTCAAAAACTGAATTTTCCTTTCTCTTTTCCTGTTCTTTTCTGCCAGAGTTTCTTCTGTCATGTTTGCCTCATGGTACCATTATTCCCAACCACATAAACTCAAAATCTTAGAATCATCTTTGATTTTATGCTTCACCTTTGCTTCTCATATCCCAAATTTCTGTTGCTGCTTTTTGTGTCTTCTTTTCTGTCCCTTCCCATTACTAATTTTCTCTGTTACTGATCTTTGGTATTACTGCCAGAGATAACCTGAAACTCATTCAAATCATATAATTGACTTCCTCAAAAACCTGAAGAGACCATTACCTGAAGAATAAAGTCCAGACTAACTTGCATAGAATTTATGCTTTCCATGGTCTGTACTACATCTTTGGCTGCACATATTTCTACTCACTCTATCCCCCTGAATACTACATTCCACCAAGGGCGGGGTGGCATGGTTATATGTTTTATACAACATACATTTGTTCATGAGGTTACTTAAGTTTAGGAAGCCAGTTAGCAAATCTCTACTTACTGAAATTCTATTCATACCTTAAGTCTCAGTCAAATGGCACTTCAATCAAGACATTCTCAGAGCTACTTTTTAGAATTAATTACTCATTCTTTATGCCTACATTATGTTACCTTACGTCTAGTGTTCATTTCATCTTACATGATAGTTAGAAGTTAACATATTACCTTCTCCCACCTGACTGAAAGTTCTTTGAAGATAGAAAACATGGCTATGTTTCCTTCTTCAGTATTTTCTATAGGACAGAAATATTTTTCATAGAATTATTTTGACTAATTGGATACCATTTTAAAACTATTAATTTATACAATGGGGTTTCCCCCCAACTTTTCATTCTAGAGCACACTTGTTACTTTATAAACTGAGTTGTGGTAGTATTCCCCATCTAGGTCCATAACACTGTATTACAGGAAATAAACTTTATATGATGTGATCAATAAAAATGGAACTTAACTGTTAAAGTGTAATCTCAAATTTTTTTTTCAGAGAGACACATCTCAATTCAAAGGCAGCTTGCTGATCTAGAGAAGTTAGCTTTTGTAACTGAAGGAGATTTTGACTCTGCCAGTTTATTGAACTCAGATAATCTTGATGCAGGTATTTCATGTTTGGGGTTTTGTTTTGATTTTTCTTAATTTCTAATAATTTATCATCTTTGCATTCACGAAAATAGTTTGGTAAGAGTAGACTTGTTTATTCTTATTGAACTAGAACAGTAGTAAAGTTTTTTATTCAGGAAATTGGCAACCGTTTAATTGCAAAGTTGCAATGGAAATAAGTTATTTTACAGCTCCTCAAGAAAATTACAATTTCACAGATGTCGAGGGCTGTGTATTCGGCAAGTTAGGAATTCCATTTGACTACAAGTAACAGAGGTCCCAAAAAACATTGTCTGAAGAGGTTAATATTCTGTTGTATAAATGAAGTTCCAAGATAGGCAGTTTAGGGCTGGTACGAGAGTTCCACGTTATCAATGTCCCATGCTCCTCTCTTTCTGCTCTGCTCTCCTTATTGCTTGGTTTGCATCCTCAGGATCACTGACTGCATGGTTTTTTGAAGTAGGCAGTGTAAAAATAAAAGTTGTACCTATGCTGTATTGTACTATATGTGAAAGATATTTGTTGGGTTAAAAATTAATATGAGCTGACAGGTGTGTAGGTATAAGAAAAGAAAAAAGAAAAAAATTACTAAATGAGTTATTGATCCTTGCTGTATATTTTATTGCTTTAAACCTAAATTTGAGATTTAATTCTTTCATCTATATTATCAAAGTTTTTATTTGAGATACGTTATATTTGTAAAATAAGACATTTTGATGATACATAATCTTTTAAGAATATGTTAATAAAGAAGGAAGAACTTGAAAATTCAGTAAGGGATAGGGTGGTTCTAACTATGCCCCCAGTCTCAGAACAGCAGTTATATCGGATCCCATCTATTCCTTCCACTTCCTTCTTCCATTTTTCTAACTCCACATGTTAACTGTTTTTGTTGCTGCCAATTTAGTAGTGGAATATCACAGCAGATACTTGCTCTTTGTCCAGCTCATGTCCTTTTGGGAGTGTAACTGCTGTCCTTTTCAGCTTTCCAAAATACAGAGTGATGCTCTCAGTGGCAGAAAATTTGGCTGGAAGGATATCATACAGTTTATCTCTTCTTCAACCTCTTTGTTCCCAGTAACAACAAATGCATCAGCTATCCATAGAGATGAAAATTTTAGGGTGAAAAAGCAATCGCTGATCATTTGCTACAACAATTATTGTTAACTACCTCCTGGGTCAAGAATAATGACTTCTCACTAAAATTAAGAGAGACTTTAAGAAGTAGAAGGGGGAGTCCCCATTAACCTCTTCGTAGCTGAATCTAGGCATTAACAACTAGTATATTCTGTGCTTTATTGATTCTTTTTTCTTTCCAAGGCAACAGACAGGCTTGTCCATTGTGCCCTAAGGAAAAATTCAGAGCTTGTAATAGCCACAAGCTTCGTCGTCACCTCCAGAATTTACACTGGAAAGTCTCAGTTGAATTTGAAGGTTAGTATTTTCGTGCTTGCAAAGAGGTAATGTACATGAAATTCAACATTGTTTTACCAGTTTTGGCATTTTATCGTGAATATAATCAAATATTTTCAGTTTAAAATGTGAAGGATTTAATGCCCTCATTTCTAATGTATGTACTAAAACACCATATAACTTTATAGGCAGTAGAGATCTATATGACACAGTTTAGTTCAGCAAACATTTATTATGCATCTGTTATATACTGGGTACTCTGGCCCCGGGAGTCCATGTTGCTTATTGAACAATGTTTTAATAAGTTTTACTTTTCTTTTTCTTTTACACACATTTTTGAAAGTGTAATAAATGTAGTAAAACAAGGAAATAAAATAATTTATATGAATATTGGAAAACAGAAGATAATATCCCTTTTTCTGCTGATAGCTTAAATAAACTTCTAAAATTAAGAGAATTCAGAATGGTTGTGGGATACAAGATAATTCAGAAATCATAGCCTTTTTCTGCTTCAGAGAAATGGAAACAGAAACAAATATACCAATTACAATTCTGATAAAAATGACACAGTTTGAGAGAATAAGTTCAACAAGAGGACTCACCATGAAAAGAATAAAATTGAAGGACAGAAAACAAGAACTTTTCAAGTTAAAGGGCTTCCCTAAGTTCTGAGATAGTGAATTATGTGAATTATTATAGCATTTTTGGGAAAAGATCTAAAAACATCTTTTAAAATTAAAAATACACATGTCCATCCACCAAGGAGTCCCTCTCCTAGGAGTGCCATAGAAGTAGAAGAATTGGGGTTGGACACAGTGGCTTATACCTGTAATCTTCCTACCTCGGCCTCTCAACGTGCTGAGATTACAGGCTCATACCTTTAATCTCAGCACTTTGAGAGGCCGAGGCAGGAAGATCACTTGAAGCCATGAGTTCAAGACCAGCCTGAGCAACATAGTAAGACCCTATCTCTATAAAAAGTGAAAAAATTAGCCAGACGAGGTGGCCTGTCCTGCAGTCCCAACTACTGGAGAGGCTCAGGTGGTAGGATTGCTTGAGTCCAGAAGCTTGAGGCTGCAGTGCCATAATTGTGCCACTGTACTCTAGCCCGGGCAACAGAGTAAGACTCTGTCTCTTAAAAAAAAAAATCAGTAGGCAAGGATAAATATACTAGGATATTCATTGCAATATTTACTTAGTAACAAAAACTTGGAATTAAAAGAGATGGTTGAATAAATTATGGTACATACATACCATGAAATATTATGTAGTCATTGAAATGAGTATATTAGATATATACCAGCTAACTTAGAAGTATTCCCATGGTCAACAACTGATGAAAACAGCAATATATAGGGAAGATTTTATATTCCATTTGGATAAAACAAAAAGTCCCACCCTCAAAAGAAACCTAAGTATCAGTCTTAAACATATGTACATTTATATTTGTATATGATTATGTGAACACAGAAATTGTAAAATATGGTTGGAGTTTCATCCAACCTTGATAAAGCAGCTAGTAAGAAACACCCATAAAAGAAATCGGAATTACATTGCAACTAAAGATTACTAGGTATTTAGGGAAAGGGGAATTAGATTCTAATTTAGGGGCTGTCCTGTCTTTTAAGTTTAAATTTATATAATAATGTCTGATAAACCATACTGACTTTTTATGAAAAAAAAGGTCTCATTTCAATTAAAAGGATATCTTTCATATTTTTTTCTTAGGTCATTGTTTAGCCTTTAGGTTTGGTTTCCCTCCTCCAAGTTATTCTCTTTTCTTAAATATTTTCTTGTGATATTTCTTTACTTACTCATGGATGTGGTTCTCTTCACGTACATTAGGCTGTTGGGTTTTTTCACATGCTATTGATCTGGTAAATGATGAAGATAAGATAGTTTTTGTCTCGGTGAGCAGGTTTCAAGTAATGGACCAATATGTTGAAGGTAGAAGCAACAAGATCTGCTGAAGGGAATGGATGAGAGAAAGAGCCAGGAATGCTTGGGTATGGGACTTGAGCAAGTAGACAAATGGAGTTGGCCTTTACTGAGCTGGATAAGAGTACATTAGGACGAGATGTGGGAAAGAAGGCCAGAACCAGAAATTTGGGCATTTAAAGAGTGAGATGCATTTAAGTGGAGATGTCAAGTAGCCCATAGGTTATATGAATCTGGAGTTCAGGGAGAATGTGGGGCTAAAGATACGCATTTGGGAGTTGTCAGAAGACAAATGGTATTTAAAGCCATAAGATGAGATAAGTAACTAAAGGGGTACATATTGATGGAAAAAAGAAGTCATCCAGTACTAAATCTTGGAGCACTTCAGCATATACAAGTAAGAAATGGTCGGATCTAAGGTATAAGAAAAGTGGAGTTATAGATCACTACTTACAGGCTTTGAGTTAAGAGCAACTGTAAGGCATTATCATTCAAAAAAGTAAAGAGACCTGATGTAAGATAAATTATTAGTTTAGTCTTAACAAGTAAGTTTTGAGAGGCTGACTAGATAATCAGTTACATATCCTTAATAGGCAATTGGAAATAGAGATTTGGCTCTTAGGAATGAATTAGTAGCTAGAGCTATAATTTTGGATTCCTTTCCACTGGAGAGAGAATTGGAATCATGAAAGGCACTTAAATTGCCAAGAAAATGAGAAAAAAAGTCACTTAGCCATCCAAGCCTATGGAATATCTACATTTTAGGGCATGAGAGAAGGAAGAGGATCTGTAAAGAAGAAGGGTGGGAAGAGAACCAAGATAGTACTGTATCATAGGTGAAGAAGGGTCTGTATAATGGCAAATACATTAATAGCATGAGGCAAAGATGAAGCCTAAGTAAAAGTTAAGGTGGCAGAGAATACATGATAAAGCTGGGTCCCAAAGACACTAAATGACTTAATGCAAAATAAAACAGATAGTCATGGCTGAACCAGAGTTCAAACCTGGATCCTTCTATATTTGTGTATATAGACACATATACATACATATGTATGCATGCACATATATATCATGTATAACAGTTGTGTAAACCAAAGCAATCTTATTTGAGTAATTATGACATTACAAATATATGAGTAATTCCAATTCTTATAAAACTTGCTTATAATTTTTGATAATTGAATATTTACTGAACAGTGATATGATAACCAGCCTTTCTTCATTCTAGGTTACAGGATGTGCATCTGTCACTTACCTTGTCGACCAGTGAAACCCAACATTATTGGAGAACAGGTAAACAGATATTAGATTGTTTCTTTTTAAATTTAGTCAGTTTTAAAGAAAGTGTAATTTTTACTTGCTGTGTAAGTAAAATGTGTATGTTCAGCAGTGTAGTTTACTTCAAAATTCTGTATCAGTCCTTTTAGACTATCATAATAGGAAAACTATGAAATGTATGAAAAAAATTGCTATATTGAAGTTGTCACTTTATAGTTTTTAGTTTCAGTCAGATAAATTGCCCCTTTGTGTTCAAAATAAAAATTAACTCATTTACTGATTTTGGAATGGAAAATTTAGAGAGTAGTTTTTTTCTCTTAAAATTTTGGTCATGGAATAGGACCTTCCATTTCTGTGATTTAGTAAATATCTTAGTGTGTTTTAATTTCATTCATCTCCCCCATGTCCTTCCTTTTAAGTTCAATCTTTTAGAGTCAAGAAACTTTCTGAAATCTTAGTAACTTTTTAAAAAATACATGTGTTTATTTTTAGGGTCGATTTGACCTAAGTGGAATACAAACTATAAAATTTTTTAGTGACACTACCGTGAATGCATATTAGTTAATGGGTTCTCATTATTAAATTTTCTTTTGAGTCACTAAAAGCAGTATAGTGTTAAGAAAAAAAAGTGTTCTGTAAGTAGTAGTCAAAACAGTGCCTTGTTCATCAGCCCAGTTCAAGATATTTTGAATATGATAATCACAGTACCACAAGGAACCTTGGGGTAATGTGCTTGACTATTTTCTATTTGCTGTAAGGTCCCAAGTGAAAAGGAGGTAGTAGCACGAAGAGTAAAAGGCATCAAAACTAGGAGAGAGCCATTGGAGCAGTCTTTTTGTTCTCAGCTAAATGAGAAATTATGAAGTGAGAATTTCTTTACTTGGAAAAGTACACTTCTAATTATGTCTCTAATATTTAGTGGGGTGTTGGAGCTGGCTCATATTTTCAGAAATCTTTCAAGCTGGTTGTTTGGTATGGCCACCATTAAAAATTATATAAACCTAAAAATGAATGAGTTATATTAAAAAACAAAGTTAACAAATGTTCACCTCATATCATTGCTTTGCTGTATTTTAATATTATCTGTGCACTTACAGTTATTTA